>VDFB02385848.1:0-16905 GCA_007258455.2 Sequoia sempervirens | reverse complement strand
TTGCATTAAGCATTATGACTCATCTTCACAACAAATCAGATCAGTAGACGGGAGGGTTGTTTGCAATCTCAATCCGAAGGACATAGAGAAATGTTTTGCTATTCCTCCTCGTTCAGATAACTTCACTGTGGTTCTTGAGGCTTGTGAGAAGATATGGAATGCTGATCAGCAACGTTCACAGAGGAAAGTTGCTCATAAATGGTTGACAGTTCAGAAGACTAATTTGCCTAAGAAGGTTGGTCGCGGTGAATTCAAAGAGGAAGTTGCTGTTTTGATAACTTTACTTAACCGAGTTACTGGTCAATCAGATGCTAGCACTTTTCGTCCATGGATGTTCTACCTGATTACCAGAATTCTTGATGGTACAGAGCGTTTTGATTGGGCTATGCTAATTAGTGATTGCTTACATCAGCAAATTACTAACTTTCTCAAGTATCATGAGTTTCATATGATATCCTACTTGGTTTACTTGGTTGCTTTTCAAGGTAGCTACAGGTTTCTTAAAACCAATGGCACTCTCGGTGTTCAGCGTGTTCATGAGTATTATCCTTAGTTGGAGTTTTCTCAATCCGAGCAGGATTTCCGAGCAGTGAATGATCACTTTTCCATGAGAACAGTAAGAGATCTTGATGACGAGATGCACATTCGCATTTCTGCTGAGGCCAAATCAGCGATGGAGACTTGGGCGGATTGGTTTATCCAGTTCCCTACTTTTACATACATCCGCGTTTATGGATATGTTGGAGAGCCCCTGATGTTACCGAGATACCCTTCAGATAAGCTCATTTTTATGGAGTTCCTCAGACAGATGCAGCATGTCCATTTCTTTCTTCGTAGTCGTCATAAGACTGCGGCTAATTTTCCATTCACATTGGGAATTTTCACATGCGATGCGGCGACAGATGCCAGGTTTATGTCTACTAAGATAGAAAGGTTCAAACTCAAGACTTATACTGAGAGGCGTTCCTATGATCCTCTCGGTCATTATGCAGATCGGTTAGAGCGAAGGATTGCACATGCGCCAGCACTTGAAGACTTCTGGGCTAATTGTGAAGATGAATTCGAGGTCCGTCGTCGTCACTACTGTAGACTCACTATTGGTCAGCTCTCTGATTACCTGTCAGAAGATGTTGATGGTCTATTGGATGATGATGGAGAAGTTCTACTCAATTCATATGTCAAGGATCAAGTTGCTCGGCAGCCACTTCGCTCACCTGATTGGTATGCCAAGGAGAATATTTCTATCGAAGAGGTTTCCAGATCAGTTATCAAGACTAGTAAGTTGTTCTTGGAGAGCAAACGTACACGGAAGTCAGTTCCTGTAGCAGAGCCGCCAAAGGATTTCTCTTCGTTGCCTTCTACTTCTAGAGCAAGACCCAGAGTCAAGGCCATTATAATACCTCCTGAAGGGGTTAAACTCAGTGGAAATACAGGGAAAAGAGCTACTGGTAAGAGGAAGCAGAAACAAGTTGAGAATGTTCCTGAGGTTCCGGTAGAGACAGTTATTCAGGCCGAGTCTCATGTTTCACCTCCTAGTTCACCTCATGTACAGCCTATTGACATAAGTTCTGAGCCTGAGACACCAATTCAAGCTGGATCGGAGACACCTGAACCACCACAGGTTGATACATCAGGGACAGTCTCTCCGCGAATTGAGAATATTGTTCATTCTTGTTGGCTTGAGAAGTCTTTAGGGAGACAGAGGCGTGAACCTTCATATAATCTTGACTTATCTGAGTTCGGTGAACCTTATCAGAGAAGGTCAAACAAGAAGATAAAGAAACAGGTGCACATTGAGAAGACTCCAAAATCAGAAATTGTTATTGAAGTTGCCGTTCCTCCAGAGGGTAAAAGCTTAGATGAAGTCGAAGTTGGTGACTTTACATTCACTAAGGCTAATCTTGGCAGGACTACACGAGAGACAGATGTATCTCTTCTTAAGATTGTTACCAATAATCTTGAAGAGCGTATCACCAAAGATGGAGAAGATAAGGCATTACTTAAAGCTGAAATTGGTCAACTTCGTCGATACATTTCTGATCTTGTTCATGGGAATTCGAGTAGAGCACCTGTTCTTCCTCAGCATACACCTGCAGAACAACAAAAATTGGATCAGTTGGTTAGTCATGGCAGACTTTTAGACAACTGGATTGATAATTTAGTTGCTGCTGGTAAAACTCTTCTTGCAGATCTGTATCAGTTGAGAAGTGATGCGCATAAACTCCGTCAGGGTGTTCAGTCGCTTGAGATTGCAGTTGCAGAGAACTTGGCAAATGATCGTGTTCTGGTATCTCAGTTATCAGTTGCATATGATGCCTTGGAGATTGTTGAGGACCAAGACAAAGTTTTTATTTGGAGAGAGCAGCACCTTCTCAGAACATAAATATGTGAGAAGATCTCTACCAAATTGTTTTCACTCAAGGATGATGTGATTGGAGTACTTGCACTGGTCAGTGGCTTCGTTGTTCAGATTCCGTGTCATTATCTTCTGGAAGATGGCACGTATGTTGAGTTGGATAAAGTTCAAGCAGAGTTCGAGAAGCTGATTCGTGACAGCCTTGAAGGTGAAACTATGGCGCCTAGGTTAGAGAATATTTCAGTGATTGCAGCCAGTTTCAGAAAGGCGACTGAAGAATGTAAAGATGGTACGTACACTCCATCACAGAAGTAAGGTAGAACCAAGAAGCGTATCATATTGCTTTGGAGCAAGGTTAAAGTGCCGTGATGACGAGAGATCGATGAGTTCTGGTCAGCGTTAGACCGAAGCTGATTATGGTGGAGTGATCCGGCCAGCTTGAACTCGCTAATTAATTTCAGGGTTGAGTTGGTAGCAGCCAACTCGAATTTCAGCCTTTGAGTTACCGGTCAATTTAATGCATTACGCTTATCTCATCCTTGGAATTATCAACACAGGAGTTAGGGTTAGGGTTTCCAGTTAACTGAAGGTAGTGTCCAGTTAACTTTGCTTTAAATAAGGACGTGCATGCTTGCACATGGTCTATTTTAGGTTATTTGTACCAGTTAACTGATGGTAGCTTTCCAGTTAACTGTATAGTTTACTTCATTAGGGTTTGGCGCATAACTTGCATGCATTGCAAGAACTGTAGTGAACTCAAGGTGATTTTAGGGTTACCTACACCTTGATGTATATAAATAAGAGCTTTTGCTCATTTGTAATTAACTTTTTCCTGAGAGAGAAATATATGCTGCGCCTACCTTGCCCTCAATATTGCTCTTTTGGTATTTGTTCATGCGTCTTTGCTATTACAGTTAATTGTTATGCCACATAGGGTTTCATGCAATTGTGATAGTGGATTCTTTCCATAGTTTAGATAAATCTGTCTTGTGAATCTTTTGTCATTATTGATCAAGCGTTATGCCACATAGGGTTTCGTAAGATTGTAATGATAAGTCTGTTTTGTGAAGTCTTTACTGTTATGATCAAGTGTTATGCCACATAGGGTTTCATAAGGTTATCATGGTAAATTCTTAAATCTGTTTTTGTGCCAATAAACTTGTTCAGATTGAGATAATAGTTGCGCCACCTTGCCTTCAAGTAGAGAATCTGAATGCGTTTATCGTCTGATAGTCATAACCTTGCTCCGTTTCCTCATGCTCTGTTTTCTTGAGAGAACTGGATAGAATTTAAGTTATTAAGTTTAGTTGTAGTTAGTGAATCTGCGAAACCAGAGAAAACTCAGCTGCAACGTATTAGTTTTCAAGAAAGCCTTGTACCTCTATAGCTGAAACAAAAAGACAGGATTTAGCTTAGTTTATTTCCATTTGCAAGTACTTTTGTAAAGCACAACGAGGGAGCTTCCCCTCCTAATTTGAAAAGCACTCATTGCGTAGTGTACATAGGCTATTCGTAGCAACTCTTACTCCAGAGGTGTTAGTTGTTATGCCAACACTACATACAATTTAGATCTCCAAACCTCCCTTTCTATGATATATTATTGCTTGTTATGGGAGCAATTTTATTGCTAGGAGATGAGCGAATTTTCTCCCATTTTTAGATATTACTAAAACAATAAGGGAATACCCAATTTATGAGAAAGAAGTTTATGTAATTGTACAATCCATTAAGAAATGAAAGCATTATTTGTTGGGAAAGAAGCATTTGTTCATAGTTTATCATAAATGTCTTTAGTATTTGCAATTTTGCAGCAATGGAATAAGTTGCAATCAAGAAAGACACTACAAGTGGATGGCATTTATCCAACAATTTATTTTGGTGTTCAAGTACAAGGAGAGAAGCAAAAATGTAGTTGTGGATATACTATCTAAGACATCAATTTCAATGCAAATTTCAGGTTTGGCAACAGTTTCAAAATGTGAGCCTTTCACAAAATAATATTATGAAGAGTCATATGCCCAAGATGCAGATTTTGGGGAGATATATCATTATGTGAAGATAAAGAGACAAGGTGTTAAAGAGAAAACTAATTTCAGTCTCAAAGATGGGCTACTCTACAAATTGAACAAATAAAGTGTGCCAAAGAATGAAAACTTTTACTACAAGGAGATCATGTACTTTCAAATTTTCAGTTCAACTTGGTCTTGGAAAAATCGTGGCTCATTTTCAAAGGCATGTATTGGCCTAAAATGCAAGAAGAGGTCTCAAAGGTCATTAGTGATGTAAATTATGTTGCACGTGTGAGTTTTGTTGCATAGACGGTTGTCATTGCACCAAAAGATCGAGGGGTTCGAACCCATGACCCAGCCTCTAATGCCATTGTTGCACAGACGGTTGCCATTGCACCAAAAGATCAACCTATTAATGCTCGATACAACTTCCAGAGTTAATGAATCCATAGGAGGTGGTTAAGCCATGTCATGAATCTGAGCGCTGTGCTGCATGTTGGCGTAAAAACTAACACCTCTGGAGTGCAGGTTTGTACGGACAGCTATGCACACTGCGTAATGAGTGTTCTTCAAATTAGGAGGGGAAGCTCCCTCGTAGTGCTGGAATGCGTGGAAAAGAAAAGTAATCTAAGTCTTATCTTTTTGTTCTCAGCTGGAAGAGGCACAAGGTTAAGAAAACCAAGAACGTTGCAGCTAAGGATTTTCTGGTTTCGCAGATCATTAACTACAACTAAGCTAACTTCTTTAAATCTATCCAGTTTCCTCAAGAAAACAGAGCATGAGGAAATGGAGCAGGGATGATTATCGAACGATAAGCCGGGTACAGACTCACAACGTGAAGGCAAGGTGGCACAACTATCTGCTTGTCTGAATAGGCTTATTGGAAACAACAATACACGATAAACTAAGTACAGATTCTCAGCTTGAAGGCAAGGTGGAACATCTATAGGCTCAATCTGAATAAGTTTATTATTCACACACATCATACGATAACCAAGAACAGATTCTCAACTTAAAGGCAAGGTGGCACATCTATCAGCTCAATCTAAATGAGTTTATTGAACACATAACATGAAGGATAGCCAACTAGGATAATAAATTGCATTGGCGAGACACACATACAATCTACGATCAACTAGCCACTATATCTAACTAAGGCAAGCATTCACCATCATAATTGCATGAAACCCTATGTGGCATAACAATTCATCACAATAGTAAATACTCATGAACAGTATTACGTAATCCAGGAATATTAAAGGCAAGGTAGGCAATAAAGATATATTTCTCTCTCTCTCGCGGCAAAAATTATTTACAAATGAGCAAAAGCTCTTATTTATATACATCAAGGTGTAGGGAACCCTAAAATCACCTTGAGTCAACTACAGTCTTGCAATGCATGCAAGATTTATTGCTAAGCCCTAATAAAGCAAACTATTCAATTAACTGGAAAACTACCATCAGTTAACCGAAACATCTAATCTAAAAATGGACAATTGTGCAAGCATGCACGTCCTTATTGAAAGCATGTTAACTGGAACACTACCATTAGTTAACGAAAAACCCTAAATGAAACTCCAAGTGTGTAAGTTTAATTCAATAGATATGCATGAGACGAGATGAAGTTAACTTGAGAAGGTAACTGGCCTCTATGTATAATGTTCATCCAGAGGTGGAATCGGCTTCATCGGCCTCAAGCGATTCCTCGGCGCACCAATCCTCAACGACAGCACCATATCACGACTGAGCTATGAGATCATTACATCGTTATGTCGGGATGCAAAGATATCCTCACCAAATTATGGATCCGGTGACTCAGTTCACCGCCCTTGTTGCCTCACAAACACGCCGATATAGCGATCGTAGTCGAAAAACCTTTACAGCCAACGGTCTCCCCATTAAAAATGGTATGAATGAGTGCCTGAAGCTCTGACTGAACATCGGTAAGCTCAACATAGGCACCACCCTCAATCTGATATTGACACGGTAAGCGAGAAACTAAAGTTCTCACAAACCGGAGTGCACTAGTAACGTGCTCTCTACTCTCAGCTAACTCTGACGCCAAAGTCTCCTCTATCTTTGCCTTGAAAACCAATTGTGTTTTCCAAGAGTAGATAGCTTCCCTATCCTCTGCATCTGTGACTGCATCATATGCCACACTCAGGTGAGCAATCATAATCTCATCCCGGGGTTTATTAATCGCCATATCTCGCTCCTCATCCTGGAGAAGAATACGGAGCTCTCGTGCATTGTACCGCAACTGATATAACTCGCGGAGTATAGCATGTACTTCTAGCAAATCTAACTCTTCCTCCCATTCCTCCAAATGCTTGCCATATGCAACTAAGTGATTGAGTTGACTTTGCTCTGCTGGAGGTTCAAGCATCGGTGGGAGTGTGTTAATGGCATCAGGTCTATGAACAAGGCTAGAAATGTACTGACGAAGCTGTCTGATTTTAGCCTTGAGGGCTGCCTTATCCTCTCCACCTTTATTTTATCCCCGGGTAATCGTCTGTATAACTTGTAGGGAGATCAACTTGGTCTCATGCAGGCGACTAAGGTTGGATCAGATAACTCAAAATCCCAGATTCCAACTCAAGTTCTTCCCCGTGGAGTACAGTTAGGGCCTTCACGACAATCTCCATGTCAGTGTTCCTCTCCACATGAACCATGTTCTTGACCCTCTTGTCTGGCGCATCCTGGTAAATATCATCAAAATCGAAATGATTAAGAACATAGGATGGCTGCCTCCTCTTCCTTCCTAGCTGAGCTTCGATCCAAGATTGGTCTCGACTAATGCTACTAGAAGGGTCTGTACTAGCAACAGGAGGTACTGACGAGAGTGAATGAGTAGAGGACCCACTGCGAGGTGGAGAGTCTAAATCCAATTCAATGAAAATTGGGGTTGGTGACTACTCTGGAACTGGTGTAGGAACTTGAGGCTGAACCTCAGGCACTAGCGGACTCTGAACTGGCCTCTGAACTGGCTCTGTGACCGGCTGTCTGTCAGGCTTTGTGTGTATAACAGTGGCAAGCGCCTTGCCCTTTGAATTGTTTGGCGCTTGACCTTTCTTGGGAGGATTACTCCTCTTCTTTTGTTCAGGTTTTGATGAGGAAGGTAGTGAAGGATTCACCACTAACGGGCGGCTCGGGCCTAGAACACTTACCTCCTTGTCTTCTTTTGGTCAAGGCCGGTGTAAAGCATACCGCTCAATAACTCTATTTGACCTCTCTTTGACTGCTGTATATTCTTTGGCGCATTCAATTGACCATCAAATCTGCTGTGTATCAACTCGTCAAAACCGAGGAAGAACTTCTCCCTATCATTCGATAAACCTCCCACATCTTCGACAAGAAAATGTAACCGGTGGAGAGAGAGAAGTGGCCGAACTACGCCTCAAGCGAATCCTAAGCTCGGCCTGCGCAATTCCAACAGCATCCTCCATTTAAGGCTCATGATATTTCATTAGCGCGAAGTTAGTGTAATGACTTGAAAGATCATAGGCACGTGTTTCAACAAGATACTTGAGATGATATTTCTCGAGCTTTTGTCCTGCAATTTTGGCATCAATTGCCGCCTTGCACCAATACATTCCAAACTGAAAAGGAAAATTGATAGATGGTCTGTGCCTGCGGCGTAAAAGACGATGAACATCATGCATTTGTCTCAGGAACTCCTGAAAGATTGTCTTATCTGATGGATACAACGGAAGTACAGCTGATTCTCAGAACTGTGAGATAATTCGCATGTAGGTGTATGTCAGAACTCAATAAAACCACCGGGCCTACTCCATCCATCACGCTAGATACGTAATGTGTTCCCCGGTCCAAATTTCATCAGATAAGTCGAAAAGCCCGCAGCGAACATGTTTTTCTTGAAACGACGCTCTACCTCGTGAACTCAAGCTTAATTGGTAATACCGTAGACTTTTCCACGACCGAATGCCCATTGTTTAGTCCTCGAATCAATCTTTGATAAGCCGCATCAAGTACATGAGATACTCTAACACATGTGAAACTCATGGGCAACTAGGAAACCTGGATTTTCCGCGGAAGAATATCACTATGAAGGATGCCCACTATAATGCTCCCGGCTTTAAAATGATGCGACTAATGTAATACATCCATAATGGAAAACATTCGCATGCTTGACCTCAGACACGATTTAGGGTGCGGATTAGAATCGCGACTCATCCTTGTATTCACTCACTCTACCCACATTGTTTTAAGTAACTGCTCTTTGCTTGTTTTAAATCCATCTTCGCCATCTTCTTCCTCGGTTAATTTGTCCACATCAAAGATCAAATGCCTACTCATTAATCGTCACGGAAATAACCAAACCCGTTTCTCGCGTTGAGGAATGCCAAACCTTCAATGTCCAGCCTGAGACTACAAATGACTTATCTATCAACTCCATTAATTATCTCATCGGAAAGTAGTAGAATTGTAATGCTTAATACAAGCCATCACTAATTCAACACAATGAATGGAGATAGGTATGGAAGCGACCTCCAATAAGCCAGACTGCTCAATATTTTGAATAATCGAAGCGCTGATCTTAACCGGATCTAGAACTGCTTCTGGCAACACTTTGTGAAGATCCGCCTCAACCATCCCGAGGAAGCTGCGAGTATGACTATTTCAGTCCCAGATTCGAAATGAAAGAACTCGATTCTAAAAATTCACCGTTGGATCGCGGAACTCCCATCATGTTCCGCCACAAGATTTCCGAAAGCTAAAAATAGCCTACGAGAGTTAAAAATAGCCTTTCGAAGAATTATTTTCGGCGAAAAATCTGAGATATGGGTTTTGTCCAGAAAAGGATTCTAAGACAACCCAAAATGTCAGATATGCAAAAATATGACTTCTACTCGATCGTACAAAGACTTTTCAGTTGAGAAAATTAGAAACTCAAGAACGAATTTTCTGAAGTTAAAAATTCCTGAAAAATCAAGCGCACGATTTTAACTCGAGGAAATTATATGAAAATGATCTAGATGTTTAGACTTGTCAAATTCGCCAATTTCAGGAACATGCAAATTGTACTTTGAGAGAAATCTAAGAATCAAGGAGGAAAAGACGTTTTTTGTATATGCTCTTCTTCAATGAAAATCGCCCATGAATTCTTCAAATTGCTGATAATTGTGAACTTTTAACCTGCAAAAAGATATGTTAGATAAAATCGCCTTTGATTGTTGATGAGAAATTCTCCTTTGGTTTGCTAGAATTTGCCTTTGCTTGGGAAAAACGAATTTTCCTTGAAGTTGCGCCTTTGTTCTTGAGAAATACGAACTTTCCTTTTGAAGAAAATTACGAATTTCTTGAAGAAATGCCTTTGCTCTTTGAGAATTTCGCCTCTGCAAACTAAAAATAGAATTGCGAATTTGCCTTAAGGATACACCTTTGTTCTGAAGAATTGAATTTGCTTTGAAAAATATGAATTTCTCTTAAGATATGAATTTCCTCTTAAGAAATACGAATTTCTCAAAGCTTGGTGAATAATAAATGAAGACGCCATGCTTAAATAAGATAAAATTCGCATCAACTTATGAACTGCAAGATTTCAAAACCCTGATTGAAATAGAAGCCTTCCAAGTGGTCCCTTTTCAGTTTCACTGCCACTGACTCGGAGTTTGAATTTAAATAAATAATAAAATATTCATTATGCAAATAGCAAAGGCACCAAAAATAGAAAATCGCCACTTAATGCTAAAATATGCAAAATAAATATTAAATATTTTAAACTTCAATTGACAATTCGAATGAAGCTTTAGGATTCACCGTTAGACTTCACTGATTCCGAAAAGTCATCATCTGAGCTCATAGGCGTCCATTTGCTCGAGATATTGCACTTTTTATTAACTTCCTATTTTATAGCTGACGGCAAAGTTACGACTGCCAACTTCAACACTGATTTCTGAGTGACCGGATGATGCTGAGACTAAGCTAGAGAATTCATTGGAAAGCCTACTGAACAAGGAAGAAATGTCTACTAGGAGACACTACTGCAAAATCCATCATTTAACACCTTGAAAAATCAAGCGCCCCTAATTAAATTCATTTACGGGTTCCAGACTTAAACCATTTTCCTAAACTGCTATCTGACACTTCAAACGGTTGCCGACGACGAACGGTGAACACTGCTGATAGGCAACCAAGCTCACTGCGTGACTAGAGACATTCTGCATCCAATGACTGTACGCAAGGCATCTAAAAAGTTCATTAAGGGCCTCAAAAGTAAAAGCGCCGCTGGCCTTCAGTTGCACTGACACCATTCTGACGAAAGTTGAACTCTCAACCAGATGCCCTAGTTTGACCTTTGATATCTGGAGCTGGGATGATCTGATTCAAGCCACGTTTGTTTTAACGGACAGCCAGAAGGACCTACAAGAGAAGTCTCTAGAGGTGACAAAGCAAGAAAACTGCTTCTAAGACCTCAAAAACGCCAGTGCGTATTTTATTTAAAATATACGCTCCATACTTGGCCATTTTTGGATGTCCACTTTTCAGCATTTCGCCAAAGACCTCACACGTACGAGCGTTTGCCAAATCCCGAAGGCTAACGGCTGGGCTCGTTGAATAGATAAAGTAATTACGCTCAAGTCTCGTGAAGACTTCGAACGCGAACGACCTCATCTGATAGGCCTAAAGGCTAGGCGCCTCTGGACTGTAGAAATACAATGAAAATTTTATGCCAGTCCACCTGTGAAATTACGTGCTTGGTAGAACCTCTACCACGATCACTTGGAACGTCGGATCAACAGGCAACTTGGTGCAACGCGAAGCCGGACTAAAGTAGTACTGATGTCAAGAAGACCTCGCCAGCAAACTGGACCATCTTAAGGGTCATTTTGACAAGCGCCCCTGGGCTATAGTTGCACTGGAAACGCAATGAAGAAGCTCAAAGATGTGAAATCTCCATTATAAGCTAATTTTCAGACGTCGACTGCCGGAGCTCTAGGACTTGGGTGACTGCGTTTGATAGCTCGTTGGACGAGCAGACCAGTTGTGAAGAAATTGACTGCATTAGTCATCAGAAAAACCAAAATCCAAACCTCCTTTAAGAAGGGCGCCCTCAAGCTACAGGCACGCTTTTACTGGAAAAGGACAAGTTTCTGCAATGTAGAACTTTGGGAATTTCAACTTCTATCGCCAGTTGCCGGAACTGCGGGTCTCCGAAAGCTTCGCTGGATAGCTCATCGGATAGCCAGACCAATTCTGAAGAGATTGACTATATTTATGAGTACTTTCAACAAAATCTTGACCTTCAAAAAGAAGGGCGCCCTTGGGCTACAGGTGCGCTTTTTTGCTTTTCTCTGAAAAATCTTCATAATTTAACCACTAAAATCATCATCTAAGTCACTGAAATGACCATGTGCAACGTGAAATGCTATCGTGAGACGCTCCTCCATCGTGAAAAGCTCCATTCTGAGTCTCTGATTCAGGTTATGATCAATAAAACTGACTTTGACAGACAAATCATTGACAAAAAAAAAACTCCATGCTTGATATTGCCCAAAACTGTATTTTACATCATTTAGCAAGGTTTAGACTCTTTTATGCAAAATGCCTTGATGAAGCAAAAATTTTGGTTTGGGTACAACACTGCACAGCACAAGGAGACCAAGGGCGCACGCCTTGCAACAAGTTTAAGGTTAGGAAATAAGGTTTGTACATCTCTACTTGTGCCAACTACATTTTAGGAGAGTATCCCTATGGTTTAGTGAATAGGATGCTATAACAAAAAGCATCAAATAACATGGGATGAATCATTTTTTTACATTCATCATTCTTAAAATAGAGCAATGCACACATCCACTAATAAGTCATCTTCTCAATATGTTTGGATTGTTTTCCTAGTAACTCACTTGATGATACTTTGGGACAGAAAAGAGAAGAGAAGAAACAGATTCAAAGGTGACAAGGGCAATGAAATTAATTGAGAGGATTAAGAAAATACATTACACATCACAAGAATAGGTGGAGAATTGTCAAGCCAAGTATAAATCTAGGCATGACCAGCACTGTCAAGAACACATATTCAAGTGGGGAGACAAGGTGTATCTTTGCTTGAGCAAAAAGAGAATCAAAGGATAAGCTCAGAAGTGCAAATATTTAAGTGATGGGCCATTTTCCATTTTGAATTAGGTTGGAGAGATTGCTTTCAGGCTTGAATTACCTTTGTTTATGATATTGTAGGTTAAGAAGTCTATTGTGAAAACTTGCATCATTATGAGCCATCTGTTTGAGAGGAGGAAGAAGGATAATAACCTAAAGATTTGAGATTTTTACAAGTAAATATAATATAATGTGTTTGGATACAATTTCTTAAGGACAATTACTACCATTTACCGAAGACTTAATCTTGAATAGTCAAGGAGAATTAGAGGAGGATGCAGTGTTGCAGAAGGAAGTTAGATATACAAGAAGATGACCAAATGACTCTTGGTAGATCCACATCAAGGGAAAGAAACCAAACCAAGAAAAGTGGTAATTTAAAGAGGAAGTGGGAGAATTATTTTCAAATATTGGACCTAAACCACTAAGATTTCATAGGATTCGAAAAGGGAGTGTATCATCCATAAGGATAAAAAAAAATTCGCTTCATCAAACAATTAGACTTCAATCATAAGAGAGAAGGGGAAAAGAAATTCAGTTTGGTTAGTGACAACCACCATATACACCAGGGTGGCAGTTTTGCCAAACAAAGGTTGCAGCTTTTTGCATTTTAAACATACATACAAAGTAACAACAGAATGAAATTCTCTTCATGTTTCAAGTTGTTTTGGAGTATTTAGTGCTCAAAAGGAACACTCCCAATAATCTATTTGTAAGAGGCACACTTTCAATTATAAAATATGTGAGTCTGAGAGAGGAGTTAGCAAGTTTAATTGCTTGTAAGATCAGGAGCTAGTTTGGTACAGGGAAGAAAAGAGTGTCTGACAGTAGGAAGATTAATGTATGTGCTCTATAAAAATTTCTTTGAACTATTTTTGGACAAGGAAAAAAAAGGCAACTGAGAATTTTGCCACATTCAGTTACTTTTCCTCACACAGGGTTTCTGAGTTAAAAGTATCATGTTATTGTTGTTTCATACAATTGCAACAACTAAAAATCATTAATTCCAGTTCTTTATCGATGTTAATCTTTGTCTTTTGAAGTTAATTCAAGTAGGAAAGAATTTAAAATCATAAATTTATATTAAGAGCTGAATCTTGGCATATTACAGATAAATAAAATTTAAAGGAAGATACAAGAACAAAGAAATATGAAAACTAGAGGGTAGGCTTATGAAGATTTAATTTTGTTTGTCCTTCTCAACATATCATTGATCTCCGATCTGATGGTAGAGATTACTTGGTCATCTAGAAAAGAGAAAACTACTACACATTTGCTGGCCTTGTAGTAGGTGATGAAAAAGGATTCTTCATCTTTATTCACAAAATTCACATCTTGGCCTACACTTTGTAGTTGATATTTCAGATCTACATGTATCCCATCTAGTTTTTTAACATAATAATGGCATTTTGATTAGGTTGTCCATCTACCTTGCGACCAAACCTTCAATATCTGTGAAAGTGTCTTAGACAAGATTCACTTTGCTTATATATTTGAAAATCCTAGGATGAACATCATTTCTTTCCTATCGCTTGCTTGCTCTTTTTTGTTTTCTTCTAATTTTATGTTTGTCTACATATATTGAAGTCTCTCCTAAGATAAACATCCTTTTTCTCTCATATGACAGTCTCATCCACAACAATATTCTTTCCTTATGCTACTGAATGTTGATAATATATTGCAGTCACACATTATTATATCATGTCTAACTTGTATAGCTCTCCTTTTCCAATAGAAAAATAAATAACAAAACCTAGCTGTAACTTGCTGTCAGCACCAGTGGCCTTGTCACTCTTAACTCCATCTTTTGGACTTCAACGAACACTTGCAATCCAATGAATATGATGATGATTTAAACCCTTAAATCTTCTTCTTGGAAATTCTTAGACTGCAATGACCTTTTTTTTGTATGACAGTGTTTCATGCTCTCATGTTGGAGTTCCCTCTTGAGCACAACTAGAAGTGTTGTCACCCACTCCTACCAACTCCAAGAAATCCCTGTTGCTTGCTTTGTTGCCTCTTCAATATTCCTTGGGTGGGCTTCCTCTTTTCTCCATCTCCTTAAAATCTCAGATCCATAATGACTTTAGGATGGACCCTCTGAATTCCAATGAATTCATGCTCCCCATGCCTTCAAATCTCCAATTTGAGAAATCCTTTGTACTTGAAAGATCACGACCTTGCTTCTGAAAGCTCTCTATATTTTGTGAGTTGTGCAGATCTTCTTAATGCCATTTGTTCCCTATGGTCCATCTGATATTGTGTCTCTCTTTAACTTTTGGCATGAATTTCCCTACTCCTACGTTGGCTACTTTGTCAATGGCCATCATTGTTCCTCTATTTTTCTTGTTGGCATAGTTTGTCTTTGTTTCATTGTATCATTGGACGATCTAATCTTGGTTGTTCTTTTGTCTTCATTCAATGCACATAATTTCCAAGATCAGTTAGTGCTGGCCCAAGAACCTGAGCAGGTTTCAAATATGTGAATCCATTTGGAAGTCAAAAACTATCTTTTAGCTGGGCGGGCGTTACAAGAAAATCTTTGGATTTTTGTTTGATGTACTCCCATATAAATATTCCATAAGAATTCCTTTGCTTGGCATTCCTCTTTTCTTAATTGAACTTTGTACATTCAATGTCTCTACCCATGGAATTGGTTGGCTATCCATTGGCCAGATCTTACATTGCCTTGCCCATCTTGGGTCTTATAGGAAGTGGTGCTAGAAATGTAGGTTGCCTAACTATGACAATCATAGCAGGAGAAGAAAATCAAGGCTGAAATGAATAGAATAACATTCAATTATTGGAAATGCAGTTAGATTAGTGTAAGGAAAAACCCATCATAAACAGCTCAAAGACCTATGAAAACACACAGTGAGACATTTTCTACCATATCTGAGGCTGTAATACAGTAGCTATCAATTGAGAACAGTGGTGGATGCACTCAGCCATCTCCAAACAGCTCAATGTGTACAATCAAACAAGCAATGCAAAAAATTCAAATAGGCCATGCAAATTACTTATAACTAATCTGTAAATATATTTTTTACAGCTAATTTACCAACATGCATGTTCTCATGTGAATTTGTCATGCTCAACAAATTTATCTGCTATATCATTGGTTTTTTCTTGATAAAGTAATAATTGCTTAAGAAATATACTTACTCAAGTGCAGATTGTTGTAAACATGAAAGGAAACATGCAAGAACTGAAACCTACAGTAAAATTAAATTTTGTAGCATGAATGTCATGTCATGTGAATTCATCTTAGTCAATTATGTCTGCCAACTTATTAGTGTTTTCTTGATAAAGTAATAACTGGTTAAGAAAGATTCTTTCTCTTGTGCAGATTGTTGTAAACATGAAAGAAAAGATGCATGAACTGAAACCTACAGTAAAATCAAAGTTTATAGTAGATAGGATTTCCCTGGAGAAGTCTAGTGTGGGAAAACTTTAGAAGAGTAAGGATATGCTTTCTCCTACACTCTCTTACAAATTTACAAGCCAAGTTTCCTTCTCACGTCACCAAGAACACTAATAGCATATCAATAGTGCTCTCATAGTTTCCCATGCTTTGTAACTTGCTCTAATTCGTTCTCATACCCAGCACTCACATGTTATAATTCTCAATATCTTTAACCAGGAAGCTTCCAAGAAGAAATGCAAGATCTGCAAGGGGTGTACTTGTACACACTTAAGATATGATTCGGATAGAGACACCAAACAATATAGGACTTTGAAAGTATGTAAATTCAAACATTCCATCTTCCTTGGACTTGTACAAGTTTATTGTTGTTTCAAACCTGGCTTGTTTCAGCCATGGCTGAAGTCATCAAGGTGTCCTGTTTTTCACATGATAGTTTCCTTTGTGGTAAAACTTGTTAGATTGCTTTGGCTGGCTATAAGGTGTGCACTTTTCTAGTTGCTTCTCTAGCACCTTTGTGTCTGAGAATCATCCCTGATCCTTGTTCCACATGTTTCATACCTATGTGTCTTCTAAAAACTCCATTTCCTCTACAAAATTGTCTCAAGTTACTCAGAGTATCTATAAGTTGCATATTTAGTCAGTTTGACCAGTGAATCGAGATTACTGGCTTAGTTAGCTGAAATCATTTGACTTAAGTGATGCATTTGGAATCAAAAGTATGAACAAACTCAAACATATTTATTTATAATCAAAGATGAATTTTTAGAAAATGTTTGACTACGTTGACTATGTATTACTAGATATATAACATGTACTTGAATTCCTAGAGTCACCACCATAAAAATTTGTTAAACTATAAATACTTACTAAAAAATGTTTGACTATGTAGAGTTCTAGACTATAAATTACTAGATAGATGACATGTATTTGAATTCCTACAATCACCACCACCGAAGATTTGTTAAACCAATGGCTCACTTAGTTGAATCTCCAGC
>VDFB02385847.1:0-14883 GCA_007258455.2 Sequoia sempervirens | reverse complement strand
AAAGTGAATTTTGTATATAGCTTTGAGAGTAAATTTTATTTCATTCTGGGCATTTGTGCTATGTGATTGTTGACATTGGGTGACCCTTCTCATAGAAGATGAGATTTAAATTCAAAGAACTTGATTTTTAATAGCAAAATCGCCCTTCCAGCCAGGTTGTACCTTCTTAGAGCACACTGGGATTCATGCCAAATAAATGAGGAGGATTTGATGTTGTTTTATGACTTGGTCTTGGGTGCCATACTCCTAGAGAGCCTTTGTGAAAGGCTTCATTCAATTTGAAGGTATATTGATGAAGTTATGAGCATTTCATGGTGTTTTCTGTTTGCTGATCATAATTTCTAGAACTCATATTTTTATATCAGATTGCATTAGTTTCCTATTTTTGGCCTTTACTTCATCATTTAAGGGATAAACATTGTAAAGCATTCATTCTTTACATCTTAGCATTATTCTTTATCATTTTAATACTTGTAATTTGCAGATTCTTTGTTTGTAAGGTTGAGATTTAGTAGTACTAATCCAACCATTGTTATTGCTACAATTACTTGTTATAATTTCATACATTTGTAACCCCTGGATGGTTTACCACCAGTGTGGAGAAAGAACAATAAATCTCTCTTTAGTCACCCACTATAAAGTGGTGAATTCCCACTCATAAGTGGATGCCCACCGTAGCGGATGAATTGGTTTTGTATTGTAATGTTTTCCCCCCACTGTTCAAGTGGTATCGTGGAAATTCTCATGGCTGGTTCACTACCTACCAGCATTTAATTGTAATTCAATTTTCAATTGGTAGCTTAGTTCCTCCGCCATATGTTAGCACCTTTCCTTTCAAAGGATCTTGAGTGCACATTCTTGGCGTTGAGTGTAATTTTAGTTTATTCCTTTTTGAAGCTAACACTAATCCATTTGGCGTACTGCTAGTTGTGTTGTGTAATTCAAGAAAAAAAAATTACTAGCACATTTCAAAACCCTACAATTATATACATGTACAAGAATGTATAATTCACAACAAAAATAAATATTTACTAATTTTATACATGTGCATGTATACATAATTTATAATATCTACCTATACACCCATATCTTATACTTTTGTAGATCATCTTAAATATGATAGTGATATGACTAAGATAGGAAAACTTGGTCAACACATCATACTATAGCCCAGGTGTATATATAAAAATAAAAAATATAATAAACTACTTTATACCCATTTAGTTATGTGCAACAATTTTTGTAAGTCCTATAAAACCTAGTTTCTATTTTCTCATATTTCCGGATTCGATTGTGTAGAAATTCTTTCATCAACATTTTAGATCAGGATGAAAAAACAAAGAGCACCTAATTTCTAATTGATGACTAGGATTGCTAGCAAGCATGCCCTAAATCATGATACCCATGCTCATGGACCTTAGCCTAGCCTAATGTAGGAATGACTTAGTCACAACATGATATAGTCCATGCTATTAATGTTTCTTATCAAATTAAACTATTTATATAACATAAACTTGTTAAATTAGTAATTTTTACAATTTTAATACCTAAAAATCTCATCCCTAAAACTAAGAAACCTAAGATATAGCAAAGGCATACTTATGCCCACTAAGGTTGGTGTAATAAACTATTAGGATCTCACCCAATTATGGAATGAGCATATCATCAAATGATAGACCCCTAAATGATCTCAAAATAAAACCTAGAAGAGTATTGATGCAAGAAAACTAATGAGTAGAAACATGTGGAAATTGGTGACTTGCAAGTCCAATATGACTAAATTGAGCATGAGGTGAAAATTGGTGAGCATCAAATGTAGTACCATTGATTGTAGCATGAGATAAAAATTGAGGATATAGAAATCCATGGTCTAAATATTGTGAAGGAGCATCATGTGTTAGTAATTTTTCAGCATAGTGTCCCACATGGTTGGACACACCATACACAAGAATGCACCATCCTTGTCACTTATTTTCTTTAATATGCATGTAATAAATCATAAATGAGACACGAGCTCAATCTACCCAACAATACATTGTGACACTATGTTTGTATGTATAAATTTAACATAAGCGATGTAGATTTAAATGTAGTGGATGTGCGTGTATGTGGCCTCCACAAGTGTCTAGTATGAAAAAAACAAACTAAAGTAATATATAAAGACAAAGAAACCTAGTAAAGATGAATAAAAAACTAGAAATGAATTCTAATATAATTAGTAATGAATCAATTAGAAACCTAAAATAAATCTATTTTTAAAGAACGTGAATTATGTTTTATTAATTTAGTTGACTATCATTTTCCATTAAGAAGCCAAATGTACAAAACATCATAATTTTTTTTTTTTTAAATTAATCATAAAATATTCTTGATACATTGATAATAATTTTCTCAAATTGAATTACAATAGATTTTATCTAGGTAGTCAAGTGTATAAGGACTTCAGCATGTTTATCAATGCATTGATAGAGATCAAGTATAAGTTTTAGCCAACCCAATTTAGATCATTCTTGATGAAATATTCTATTAATATAATAAATCCTTGCTCTTTCTAATATTCTTGTGGACATTATCTAATTCTTGACAATCTCAAAGGTGTATCCATATATCTAATATTTATTGATTCATAAAGTTTACAAGTAGTCAAGAATGAGCTTGCAATTTATTTAATATTTAAGAAATATAATTATGAATTCAATTAACATCAAAATATTGTTAAAGGAGTTTGATTATATTTTTCAGAAGATATAAAGGAGGTCCTAATTGTGATCTAATTGATGATCCAAAACTTCTCTTAACTTCTAGCTTGAAAATACAATTAGATCTTCTAATAATTGAAAAATCCTTTTATTTAAATAGTAGCAATATCCTATGTGCCACTTAAAAGAGATTTTACCTTTAAACATTTTAAATACAAATATAATCTAACTCCAGAAATAATAACTTTACAAACTAACCAAACAAATTTCAAATTCAAGGCATGATCAAATATAGAATTATTATTTTTGAAATATTTTATCATTTCATCCTCTAAATTTTTGATAAAATCAAGGAATGATGGCAAAATACATTAGATTTAGGGTATGGTTTCAATGGAAAATAAGGTATTTTGATTTGTAAATTGGCTAAAAAGCTATATGTCTTATTAAGAATGAAATGCACAATCGAATTTTACAGGACATACTAGGTTGAGTGAACAGATTATATTTTAAGATCTAAAGAACCCTTATCTTGTTAAATCCATGTCAATTAATTTCTGGAAGTATGCATACTGTTTCTTTCAATTTTAAACACATCCATAGGCTAGAGAAACACTGAGATTATCAATAATTAACTCTTAACATGTAAAGATAACCATGGAAACTAAGCCATGTCACAAGAAATAAAAAGAGATATTGGACTGGACATCCAGGCTGTGGAAACATAACAAAAGCACTATGTGCATAATCCTTCTCAAACGAGAGTCAGATCAACATTATTCCTGTATTTGGCAAAACTAGTTTTCTTCATAACTTCACAATTCAATGTAGCTACACAGTACAGATGCTTACATGTACTATGGGAGGAGTTGAGCTTTGTATTTATAGAGGTAAGACGGGCATTTCTAGGCACAAAACTGTCTCAATTGCAGGACTAACCTCATGTTCCTATATTTAAATGTCAAATCTTAAATATATTTAACTCAAAAATATTGTCAGCAAGTCACATGCAAAGTTTTTTAAATATAAAGATTAGATCTTCTATATATATAAATAAAAATATACTCATAATCATAAATGTTGGATTTGAAATGAATTAACAAAAGAATATGCCATTTGATGAGTTAAATAGGTTTGTTATGAATAGTTGATAAAGCACAACAAGTGTTTAAGATTTTATAAATCTGGTAGCAAACTAAATGAGTTTAATCTGAGAAAAAAAATTCATGATAAAAAAAAATTAGGTTGGAGTACAAATGTATTGGACGACCTTCCAAAAAATCCTATGCTTCACTCACATGAACATCAATTAGCTCCAAAGAACGTTTAATATACCATTCATGGTCATGAAAGAGATAAATTTGTTAAAACCAACATTCATGAAACATATATTAATAAAATTTGGTTAAAACCCTATACAATTAAATCTTAATAAACCATCATAATTTAGTATACTGCAAAAAAATACCACATATAAATTTTTTATAAAATATTAAATAAATTTAATTAAAAATATCCTTCATGTCTGTAAAAACCGGAGCTTTTACATAATATGGAATGGAAAAATACCCTTTAATTATAAAGTTCACCGAATACAGTTTATTCATACCAGCACTCATTTTTGGATAGGCATGGTGGTTTCGCTTGTAATTTGGGTAAAGCATACATTAATTGCAGTAAAGGAGTAAACTATTCCAGCCAAAAGAAGAGCAGTCTGTTTCACTCCTAGTAAGGACAGTATGTGGTTGGCCGTCACAATCACCATTATTATAAAGAGCAACACCCTGTTGTTGGTAATCAAAAATATATCCTTCACGGTAATCACTGGGTAAAATAAAACACCCACACCCTTGGGCAACAGCAACCAAACCGGAAGGACATCCAGGCTGTGGAAACGTTGTAAAAGAACTTCCTGCATAAGCCTTTTCGAACAAGAGCCATACCAACATTATTCCTATGTATTTGGCAACATTAGTGTTCTTCATAACTTCACAATTCAATGTTCTATAGAAGAAATGCTTACGTGTACTGTTGGAGGAGGAGTTGTTTGTATTTATAGAAGAAAGGCGAGCACGTCGAGGCACAAAACTGTGTCAGTAGCAGGACTAAAGACAATACTATTTCCTATGAAAGCTGGATGAGTTGTTTCCTACGCCTGTAACTGTGTAATCTTGTTTTTTTAGGTTGCCATTTCCTAGGCCTGCAACTGATTGCTTTTTTCTTTTAGTTGATATCCAAAATGAGAATTTTTAACACTCTTTGTATTTAAAAATGCCTTTAAAAGTTTACAAATACTTAAACATAAATATGTCAACATTTTAAGTTTAAAAAACTTAACTAAGTGGTTTGTAATAGTCTAAATTGTTTAAAATTATATTAATGATTAAATCATTTATCAATAAGTTTAGAAAAAGAGAAACAAATTGTTATGGGTAGTATAGATTAATTTAATAAGATGTATACATAGAAACACAATTAACTTAGAGATTAATAAATAATATCTGGAGTTAGATAGGTCTTTGACAATTACACAATTTCCTATAATAGAAAGTAAATAAGATGATAGGCTGGTTAGCTCTGTGGTTAAAGAGTAAGTGCTGAATCAACAAAGCTTTGGAATATGTATGGATCAAAATCAAAATATTTTTCTCTATTATAGTCTAAGTCAAGTATTCTAGTATAAGTCTAGTTTGTATTTGTAAACTCAATCTATAACTACAAACTAGACCTGTGATAATTTCTAAATTCTACCTTGTACAAAATTTGAAAGCAAGCTATTTGGTCTCTCACAAGAAAATGGGGTTAGTAGACTTGTTGGCTTGCACTTGACAAGATCCCACTATATCCTAACATGTCAAACAGTGCAAGGATAGAAAATCAACTACTTTGACTAAATGATCAAAAACAATAAATGAATGCTTGAAGGTTATATTTTTTTCTCCTCTTAAGCACTGAATCCAAACCTTTCTCTATTGATTTTCTCTTCTAAATACTCTTAGAATGAGAGATATTCAAATGTGTTGATGGTGATAATAAATGTAAATGAATTCTTTTTTATTTAAGTACATGACAATAAATCGCACAAACATACACATAGTCAACTCTAATCATCCAAATTTGAATTTAACATCAAGTTCGCACTCACAAGGATGACCTTGTGCCAATTGATTTAACCTACATCAATAAAAACATGTATCATGACAAAAAAAAGACAATCCAAGGATCAAAGTATGGATAATCATGGACAATCTAGGTAGATAACTTAAATATATTAAGAACAAGTTAACATGGGATTGAGATATGTCAATATGAATAGCATTATGTGTAGATGAGAATCTAATAAGGGATTGGTAAACAAGTTTGAATTTGCAAAAATTGTACCATTTGTTTTCATGTACAAGTATCAAGATATTACCTCAAAATAGATAGAAAGATAAATAAGAAAAGTAAGCATTGTTCATCACTAAAAAAATGAGAAAAGGTAGAATTAGTCCTCATCAAAATGAGAAAATACACCATAATATACTTTCTTAGAATTATATTTTCCCCCACTTTGAGATGTATGTGAATCCTAAATGAATCATGCTTCTTTATGTATGTAGCACTCATAAAAATACATGTGTAATAATATAAATATTACACTTAAGGATATGGATTGTAGGGTTTATTGGTGCTCTAAAAATGCACTTGGAATCTAAACATGGGTAAAATAAGTTAATTCATTTTTAAAGGGAAACAATCATAATCATGCTACTAGCGATTGTGGGACAACTAACAATAATAGGAAAATATTCTACACTTTTGAATTTACAAGACCAGGGAAAGTATTGATAGAGATCTTGATATAATAATTAAATAGAAAATTAAAAAATATACTAGGTTGCATAAATGAACCATACCCTTTGTGTAAAGTTATTCAAAGGAGACTAAAAATAAAGGGAGCTAAAATAATTATTTTGTTGTGAAGCATCTTGATTTTTAATAAGAATAATGGGAGGTTGCAGTGGCCCTAAACAAGATATAGTGCCTTGTTCATTGTAAAATCTTGTTGATTTTGTGTCTTTTACTCTTGATTTTGATTGGTAGCAGTGCTTTTGTTGAGCCTTATTTCCTAAAAGAATTTCTATTGTAACTGGTATGTAGTTATTAATATGTTGTAATTGCGCTATTTTTTCTCTTTTCTTGTAAAATGATTGAAACACTTTTAAAACTAAAATTTTATCTTCAATAAAAATCTAAACATCATAATAAAAAAATATAATAAAATGATTATAAACATTTGATAAAAATAAATATGTCACAACTAAGAGTGGTCCTCTAAATGGATTGAGCTTCACTTGATCTACAGAACCCTTATCATGTTAAATCCATGTCAATTGATCCTATGTGTTTGGTGGTTCATGCTAATAAGCTTAAAATTAACTTCTTGAAGTTCGCATACTGTTACTTGAAGTTCGCATACTGTTACTTTCAATTTTAACCACACCAATAGGCTACAGACTCACTGGGATTATCATTAAGTAACTCTAAATATAAAGATAACCATGGAAACTAAGCCATGTCACAAGAAATACAGAACGATATCAGGCAGGACATCCAGGCTGTGGAAACATAACAAAAGCACTTCCTGCATAAGCCATACCAACATTATTCCTATGTATTTCGCAACACAATTTTTCTTCGTAGCTTCACAATTGAATCTAGTTACACAGAACAAATGCTTACATGTACAGATTTCGTAGTACTTGTCTGTATTTATAGAGGAAAGGCGGGCATGTCTAGGCACAAAACTGTCTCGGTAGCAGGACTAAAAGACAATATTATGTTCTGCTGTATAATAAAATAATATAAAATATTAATATTCGCTACAGGATAAAATTGATTTTCAAATTTAAAATTCAGGTTACATTACCTATGAATGCTGGATGAATTGTTTCCTATGCGAGTCACTGTTTATTCTTGTTTTTGTAGGCTGTCATTTCCAAGGCCTGCAACTGATTACATTTTCCTTTTCTGATACCTAAGATGAGAATTTATAACATCTTTGTATTTAAAATTGCCTTCAAAAGTTTACAAATACTTAAACATAAATGTCTAAGATTTAAATTTTAAATTATTAGTTAAGTGGTTTGTAATGTTGTCTAAAATTATATAAGTGATCAAATTATTGAGAAAATATCTATGGGTAGTATAGGATAATTTTTTAAGATATATTCATAGAAATGCAAGTAACTTAGAGATTAATAAATAGTAGTTAGAGTTAAACAAATCTTTGACAATTATATAATTTTCTATAAATAGCAAGTATATAAGAGGATACATTGCTTAGTTCTATTGTTAAAGAATAAGTGTCAAATCAATAAGGCTTTGAAATATGTATGAGTTGAAATCAAAATATTTTTCTCTATTATAGTGTAGGTTAAGTTTGCTAGTATAGATCTAATTTGCATTTGTAAACTCAATCTATAACTAAAAACTAGATCTTTGATAATGTCTATATTCTACCCTCTACATAATTTGAAAGAAAATAATTTGATTTCTCACAAGAAAATGGTGTTAGTATATTTGTTGGCTTGCACTTGACAAGATCTTGCTATGTTCTAACACGTCAAATAATGTAAGGATAGAAAATCAACTACTTCGACTAAATGATCAAAAACAACAAATGGAGGCTTAGATGTTAGATTTGTTTCTCCTCCTAAGCACCATATCCAAATCTTTCTCTATTGATTTTCTCTTATACATGCTTGTAAAAAGAGTGATCTTCAAATGTGTGGATGGTGATAATATATACAAATATATATTTTTTAGACAAGTACATGACACTAAATCACACAAAAGTGTACATAGTCAACAATAGGAAAGAAAGAAAAAATAGGTTAGTCATCCAAATTGGAATTCAAGACCAAGTTCACTCACAAGGATGACAATATGATAATATATTTAACCTAGGATCAAAGATAATAAAAAACATCATGAAAAATAAAGACAATCCAAGGATTAACGTATGGATCATCATGGATAATAGGTAGATAACATAAATGTATAAGGGTATGTGCAGAATCATCATGGAAAAAACATGCCCTTAAGTGGTGAAAAATTTAGAAAAATCAAAGTTAGGCAACTTGACATAAAAATATGAATAAGTTATCTATATTATTTCAAAAATATGTAAGAATAGAATCTGTAGCAAATTGAATTTAGTTTCTAAACTACTATGTTTATTTTAAAATATATATATTTGGTAAAAATTTCAAATTTCAATGCAGTAGTACTTAAATTTCAGGGAAAAAATAAGAAGTAGGTGTCTGTTTGACCACCCCAACCATAATAAAATGATAATTTTTTTTTATAATATTTTATATATAAGTAGAGGACTCATGCCTCGACGTGATGCATATTTTTTTGTAATTTTTTTCCAAGTAAATAAATTAATTATGAATTTTTATTACAACTTTTAAAATATATAAAAACTCGTATGTCTGATCAGCTTAACTTGGTCAAAACTTCATGAAATTCAATTTTATTCTTTTTAATCCTATAGTATGTGAAACAAAGAATGTGACACATATTTTAGATTCAAAAAATCTAATACCATTTGAAAGCTATAGATGTTTTTTAGTCAGCCTATCAATCAAGACTTTACTCATAATTCAAAAAGAAAATGAATAATAATAATTTATTAAATTCAAAGTAAAGCATAATTTATATTGGTGGAAATTTTAGAATATCCTTTAAAAACCCTTTTTGTTTTATCAATTTTTGGTGAGAAAAAGTCATCAGCCACATACCCTACAAATACCCATCATATCACCACTTTTTGGCCCATCATGATCCTGCACATACCCATAAGAACATGTGAACATGGGGTCGAGATATGCTAATGTGAGTAGCATTGCGTCTAGATGGGGATCTAGTAAGGGCTAGGTAAACAAGTTTGACTTTTCACAAATTGCATAATTTATCTTCATGCATAAGTATCATGATATTACCTCAAAATAGGCATAACTTGCTAAATGAAAAAAGAAGCATTTTCATCACAAAAAATGAGAAAAAATTGTTCAGCTGCAAATGCATCCTCGATGCCATCTTTAGTTAAAGCTTCATGTGTGGATGATTTAATGGACTCCATCTGGGTTAAGTACTTAATTGGACAATCTCTTGTAAGGGAAAAGCTTGGGCTCTCCTTGCTGATCTCTTATCCATGGACTGCCATCTTATCACCTTGCTGGCTGGAAAGGTCTATCCCCTGTGACTGACTTGGTGTAAAAATAGTAACATCTTCTATATGCTCATGTTGCTCATGGTTAACCTCACCTAGAGGTGTTGGTTTAGCATCCAAATCGATATAGAAAGTCTCTAAGTCATTCCAAAACATGTCCTCCTCAATATCTTGTTTACTTCTTGGAATTGAAGGAATGATTTTAGGCTTAGTGCAACTCTCATCAAGCTTTGATAAAACATAGAAATCATCCTCTTTGTGAAGTAATAACTCTGATTTAGGCACTTGTTCAACTTGATGGGCAATTTCATGCACATAAATGTCCACATCTCCTTGAATAGTGTTTCCAATACTTTCATCTTCATGAGTTAAGTTTTCAAACTCACCTTCGTCATCATACATCAACAACTCAGCAAGACCTCAAACATCTTCTTGTTGTTTCAATTTCCTTGCACCTTGTTGCTCAAACTGATCACCCTCAACTTGCAAAAGTTTTGATTCCTTATCATCTAACTTTGAACAAAACTGTTCAATTATCTCTGTGCATACCTCTTCATAAAGCTCAACATTAGCTTTTTCATCCATAACATGTTCAAAGATATCAAAGCTCATATCCTAGAAGAAGGTGTTAGGTTCAGTTTTATGTTCTTCTTTATGGTCCAAGGCTCCATTTTCATGTTGTTGTCTTGGCTGAACTATTGAAATATTTGGACCATTTTCAATAGAAGTAGGAGAATCATTAGCTAAAACAATGGAAGATCCACCTTGAGAGGTCTTCTCCTATTCAATCCTTTGCTACTATAATTGGTAACACCTTATAGCTAAAAGAAAAGGATCTACATTTCTAATCTTCTCCCAGAGGAGTAAACTATCATGATTAATGGGCTGCTCTTCTTCTGCTCTCTGAATGTTAGAGCATGGTTCCATTTGTATGGTTGATGGAGGAATCACATAGGGTGGAAAAGACGATCCTCTCCAACTTGGAATCTTAACACAACGGGGCTTACTTGAGGACTCAGAGGATAAGTCTTGTTTAAAACTAGGAAACTTGTACTTGGGAGCCTCCTCCTTCACCAGTTGACTTGGAATGCAAGAAGCTAATTGAGATTCCAACCTTTGTGTTAGTGCAAGTAAGTTTTTCATCTGCTCCTCTTTGGCTACAACTTGTTTATCAAGCAACTCTTACTCATACCTTTGTGCCTCCACTTGATGAGAAATCTCCTCTTGCTAGATATTATACTCATTTTCTCTATCTATCTGTAACATTTTCCTTTGAAACTATATCAACATGTCATTGATGTCACCCAAACCAATATCTATGCTATTAGAATTTTGAAACTGACTAGGGAGGCAACCAGATTGGTTCAAAGTGTAATTAATTTCACAAGGTTTGGTGTGAGTATAAGCATGTTGCAAAGAAGCTTGAGCAGGGGTGGGAGGGTGGAAAGCATGATAGGACTACTGTTAACTTGCTGTCATAGGGTCATTTGGAATAAAACCAGCAAGTTGTTATGTATGATATGGCTAGTAAGAGGGCACATATGCATGATTTTCATTGAATGGAGGTGAAAATAATCGTAATGCTGATAACTGGACATTTCAAGAGTAAAACATGAAACATAGGCAAGCCTAGACAACAAACCTTATTTAATTGCTGGTATTTAGACTGCTGAAACTAGCTGCTATATGATTGGAGTCGCCATGGTGTTGTTTGCATATTGAGAAGAAAGAGTAGCTACTTTAGTCATCCTATAAATGGTTTTGTTTAAGTGGTTTTATCTTGTTGTTAGTGTAGGGTAGGTTTCCAGATGCAAGTTTTCAATTCCCTAAGTTTTGTTTAGCATAGTTAGGTAGTTTTCTTTCTAAACTTTTGGTGTTTGAATAGGTTTCCAAGGTGTCATGAACTATTATGTTGAGTTACAACATGTACAAGATTGTTTTCAAGTTATGTCAAATTTTAGGTGACTCAGTACCCAATGGATAAGCTTCAGGCAACTGGTCAAGATGTTTAGTAGGAAAACATATAGTAGATGTCACTAGAAATGTTACCTATTTTTGCTACTAGCCCAAATAGGTAGTGCTATTTATATTTTACAAGTGAAAAGAGGGTACATTTTAGTTCTGATATGTCATATTCATGTGCATAAACAAATATTAGAAGACTATAAGTACTACTACTTTGCATTATGCAGATGCATATAACATAGGAGAGATTACATAATCTTTTCAAAATGTAGTCTTTATTGATAATAAAAAAAGAATGTTGTCTCACACAAGTTGTGGGACTAACTATCTGAGTGCATATAATGGAAAAATTTATGCATTTATAGATATAAGAGAGAAATAATGCACATAAAGAGAAAGGGGACCCATCATTGCTTGAATGACAAATCCCAATTACTTTGTTCTGCATCATCTTCAATCCCTCTTGCTTGTCCTGCTTCCATTTGATGCTTTCCTTACTACTCCTAGGTTCCCTGCATTTGTGAGAAAAGTGATGTTAGAGCAATGAAGGATCACCAATCAAAATATGTGCATACATCTATAAACATATAATTTGATCCTCATGTGCATTAAAATAGCTTATCATACCATAGGTGTCTCAGAAAATAAGAGAATTATCAAACACATAGATATCATATGCTTGGTTTTATCTAACATATTTGCTTCTTGCGAAAATATAGGTGAATATTTGTTACTATTTTTTTTCATCTGATTACTGCATGTGGGGTAAAATGTGGCTCCCACAAGGGTTGAGCCCATCATGTTGCTTTCTCAATTCACTTGAGAAGGATGATCAAAAGTTATACTATCCATGAAAGCCTTGAGGATAAGCTTTGCATAAGCATGATTATATTGATAATGAACAATCACCTTATTAATAAAAGATTTATTTTATTAATAGGGACTTTCAATTATGCCAATGTAGCCATGGTTAGAAAACTGATCATTATAAGTTTCATGGTAATCATAAGGAGTAGTCAAAAGGCATGATTACATAAGCAATGAAGATTTAATTTAATGAGGATCTGGCAACTTGTGTGAAGGAATACAATAGCTACAAAGTAAATAGTGTCTTTGAACCTCTAATAACAAGTGAAAAATATGATGCTGAATTTTATGTGAAAGCTCGACCATATATTGATAAGGAATAAAGAGAGATTCTTGATAGTTTATGAGGGAGTGCTCTTGGAAAATGAATCAATGCTCTTTCCCAAAACAAATCACATGTGCCTATTAGAGTTGTTGGTGTAATTAAATGTCTTGTACCTTGTCCTAGGTCATGATTACACCTTAGTTAAGTTTACTTAGGGACCACATAGGAGGTTGTTGGAGAATTTCCACTTTTGGTGGACTTGACATGTCATTACCTCATCACTCTACACCACCACCTTTGTGGACATATATCATGTGATTATCTCTCCACCTTTTGTGGAGTGATAGGTCTTCATAGTTGTCTCATGTCATAAGATTATGACACTTTTCATAATCTTATGCCCTTCTATGTTCTCACCTTGGCTATATAACCAAGGGGTTTTTCTCATTGTAATCAATCATAATCATTATCATATCATTGACATTGAATACAGTCTATTCTTTTTATATTCTCTCTCTCTCTCTCTCTCTTTTTGTGCTTTCCATTTGGTCCATAGATCTTGGGTGGCAGCCATAGCCAATTCTAACATGGTATCAGAGTGGTTTGGGTGCCATTGGAGAGTCTTTTTTTGAAGAGAGATACTAGATCTAAGGAGGTTTCGTTCATGGCTCTTTGTTGCAGATTCACATCCGAGCTTGCTGGTGCAAATCTGAGCTCACCATTGCATTCAGAAGGTTCAAGATAGTCGATTTTGCCTTTTGTTTCATCCAAATTGAACATACAAGGCCAAATCTAAGAGGGTTTGAAGTTGAAGAGTGGTTGCCAGATCTAGAAGATAGCTGCATTTTTGGAGCATTTTGGGTCAAATCCGACCATGCCATCGCATCTAGAAGGGCCAAAAACCCTAAGATCAACTGTCAAATCGTCCAATTCGGAGCAGTTGTCTAGTGAGGAAATTTTTTTTTCCCAAGAGCCGTACGGCCCCTAGGTCGTCATTATTATCGTCGGTATGATTTCTTAGAAAATAAATTAAAAAAATTATTTGAAATTTTTTTTTTTTTTTTTGGAAAATAAAATTTCGGGCAATTAAATTCCTTGTAAAATAATTTTATTAGGAAAATTTAGCAAAATATCAAAAGAATTTTTTTTGTATAGCCCGCGGACTTTACAGTCTGCAGACTGGTGTACTCTGTACTTGCGGAAGGTATAGAGGAGACCTGCAGGCACCACATGGCGCCACCGCAGGTATCCCCATGCCCCCACGGCTCCAATCACATAAGCTGGAAGCTAGATTCAATTTCCAGCAGCGACAATGGGAAAATCCTGCGCAGGAAAATCAAACCAACAGGCATCCTCTCTCCAATAGTAGGAATCCAATTCTGGGCATATTCTGGATAATTAGAATATTCTAGTAGTCTTTTCCAACATATCCGTCAAAAGCATATTCCGATTGGTGAAGAATATTCTAGGAAGGGCATCGCAGTGGTGATGGGCACGAAACCGTCAAATTTAAGATCACATTTTTCCTACGTCAGCATTATGTCATCGCTGATGTCAGCGCAGTTTTGAATTTTCTGCCCCCTCACGATCTGCATTCTGATTTTGATAGGCGAACTTTGAAGCTCAATATCTCACTCATTTTGACTCCTTTTTTCAAGAATTTTTTTTTGATTTGGGATAATTTTTCATGCTCTACGCATTGGTACAATAAATTTTTGGTTTTGGTTCCTGGTTTTTCTAGAATTTTCAGATTCTCACAGGTGTTGCTACTTTGTCCTCATTTTGGGAACTTCGGGAGTTCATATCTTGCTCCTATGGTAACATTTTTTTGTGCAATTTTTTTTGAAAGTGCATGATTTTTCGTG
>VDFB02385845.1:0-22077 GCA_007258455.2 Sequoia sempervirens | reverse complement strand
GAAATTGATTCTTTGGCTAAAGTATATCATTTGGCCATCTAATTGCAACAACAAATAAGTTTGCAATCTAGGAGTCTAGGAGTTCTTCCTCCTATAGGATACCAAATACCCAATCCACCCCCTTTATTCAATATGGTCCCAGGGATGTCCTATTCCCAATACAAACTTGTGTCTAAATTCCAAGCTTCACCTTCCTTACCATTCTTTTCCAATGGTCCCTAGGGCTCCTCCTAGCAAACTCAAAATTACTAAAATCAAGCTGGAGGATCAAATTCTGTTAATCAACCCTATGTAGTGAAGATTGCAGAAAGTGAAAAGACTCTCCAACTAACAAATGAGATGGAGACTCTAAAAAAGACACTATCTCAGATGTCTAATGACATGGATCAACTTAGACAGAATCCCCCTTAGAACCAGAACCAAGGTTTTTAGAATAAGGGAGGGTATTCTAATTTGGGTGGTTATCCTAACCAAAACTCCAACCAGAATTATAACACCAATAGGAATTTACAGAAAAAAAACTCATCTAATCAAAACTATCAAAATCTAAATAGAGGATACAATCAAAGGTCTAACAACAATAAGCCATGGAATACTGGACCCGATAACGAAGGAGTTTCCCACAATTATCAAGCGGGAGACGAAAAGCCACACACTTCCAACATGGTAGACCTCAACCTTATGACCAATTGGTGTAGGCTACATGATATTGCGGTCCATTTTGAGGTAAATTTCCTAGAGATGGAAAAGATGGTTAAGATAGCCCAAGCTGATGCTCCATTTCAAGGTGCATCCAACAAATCTGGTGGATCAACAGATACTGCTATGGCCTATGATATCTTTGAGGAAGAACTTCCATTTCCCAACCAGGAAGACAATGAAATAGTAGATGTGTACGATGCCCAAGCCTTCCAAACCAAGGGAGGCCATTTCCTTAGAAATCAGAATAGAGGGCCATTCATGACCTCTGCCCCTCTTAATAACATGGTCCCGCCAAATCAGAATGTGGATAATAATCCACCACCACCAAAGGGACCATCAAATTCTCAAAACAAAGGTAATCCACCTTCTTTTTCTAAGTATTAGGTTAGGAATGATTCAAAATCTGATTTCATTGTAGAGATGCAGAGGTAGAAGAATTCATTGTCATTCTTTGATGTTTTGAAATGGTGCCTTGCTCAAAAAGAAATTTTGTTGAAAGCCTTGGGGGAAGCAGACGGGTCAAAAGGAAGAGAAAAGGCAACTCCCACTAATGAGATGAATGCAATAATCTATAAAGGTAAGACTGGTACTCCACCTTTCTTGTTGAGTTTAAGAATTTTTTGAAAGAATTTACACAACTTTTTGCTAGATTCTGGGGTGTCGAGAAACGTCATGCCATTTTTAATTTGTTGAGTCCACTCTAGAAAAATAAAAAGGTTATCCAATTGGATAAAACAGAAGTCAATGTGGTAGGAGAGCTTAAAAATATCCATGTATAGACTGGATCTGATCCAAGGATCCAAACTTATGTGGATATCCAAGTTGCTGATATCCTAGAAACCTATGGTATGCTCTTAAGTAGAGACCTAATGAAAAGTCTTAGGGGATATTTGTCTTTGGATTTCTCACACATGTGGCTTCCCTAGAAAGGGATAGCAAGCCATATTAGAATTGAAAGTGAGCCTAGGCTCAAACACATGATCACTGAGTATGATTCCCCTAATGAGGTAGCTTATTTCAAAATTGAGATAAGAGTTTACAAGCAGGAGGAAATCATGAATTTTTCTATACTTCATTTTGATTACCCAACCCTTCCAAAACAAAATGATCCAATGATTATAGTTAATCAACAAGCCCTAATAAGAAAATTACAATAGGATAGGCTGGTATTGGGAGAGGAGGTTGATATGTGGGGTTTGTTGCTTCCCAACTAGTGTAGGGTCCATTACCAGAATCATTCTGAGTTAACTTGTCAACCTTGTGTAGATATCTTAAAACATGTCTCCCAGGTAGAAGAAAATTGTGAATGTGAACCTCAAGCCTCCACCAATAAATTTCCATTTGAATCAAAGGATGCAACCATCCTTACGAGAGCCAGTCTTGCTAAAAAATAATCATCATCTCAACTCGAGTAGACTCAGGTTCTATGCTCTGAACTACAACTAGAGACTAAGTAATCTTAGTCTTTTCCAATTACACCTACCCCGAAAATGCTTCCAATGCCTAGGGCATTGGTGAAAAATGTACTAAATCATGACCTGACCCACAGGGAGGTTTAGGAATTAGTTCTTGAACAAATTTTGAATTCAAGAGAACCTTCTAGTGAACTGTGCCCCAAGTTACCTTCAAATATTGATGACCAACACCAGTCCGAGCTGCCACATACTTCTGGCAAGCAAAAAATTGTAGGACAAAAGAAGAAAGATATCCTAGCCCCAGATCAATTATGGAGTCTAAAATTTGATGGCTCTAAGTCCAAATTAGGAAGTGGAGTAGGGATAGAATTAACCAATCCAAAGTGGAAGACTTACTTTGCTTCCTACAGGCTATAGTTTGGTTGCATAAACAACGTGGCAGAGTATGAAGCACTTGCTTAGGGCCTAATGCTCACCCCTTAGAAGGTCACATCTCTCATGGTGATGGGGTATTTTGAAGTAATTATCAAATAGGTTCGAAGCTAATACACTTGCCATAAAAAAAGATTGGTTGCTTACATAAATAGAATTTGGAATTTGATTGAGGACTTTGACGCTTTTGGAATCACTTTGATTCCTAGGGAACAAAATCAGATTGTAGATGCTTTGGTAGTCACGGCTAGTACTCTGGAGCCTATGCAGGACTCCAAGTTGAAAATATTTTTAGTTGAACTAGTTTCAATCCTAGCAGTTCTGGCTAATGTCTGGAATTTTTAGGTCTTCGATGACGACCAACACATACTCGCCTTCTTGACAAGTTATGATGTCCTCGAAGGAAAAATCATAGATGAATCAGATAGAGATCAGGGATAATGGGACCCTAAAGGTTGTGACACTAAAGGATTAATGAATTTGAAAAGAAACAACATTCCCAAGGGGATGGTAGCTTTAGAAATAATATTTGATTCTGATCCTCAAGCTAGGGAGAGAGTGCCAACGCAAAGTGAGGGAGGGAAGTATGAATCTATTAATTTGGCTGATTCGGGTCCCAAAAGAAATGTTCTTATAGGAAAGACTTGCCCTGAGGAGATTAGAAATGAAATAATTAAGGTGTTATAAGAAGACATTACAATAATTTCCTAGAGTTATGAAGACCTAAAGACTTTTGACACCTCTATAATCACACATATGATACCTTTGAAGCTAGAAGTGAATCCCTTTCATCAAAAGCAATGCCTAGTCAACACTTTGATTGAGCCATTAATACAGAATGAAGTCCAAAAGATTTTATCAACAAGAATCATCTTCCCAATACGACACTCCACATGGGTTGCCAATCTAGTTCTAGTATGTAAGAAAAGTGGGGAGATCAGGCTATGTGTTGACTTTAGGAACCTAAACAAAGCCTCAGAGAAGGATAACTATCCACTTCCTTCTCTTGATGAGGTATTACAAATTGTAAACGGATCTTAGATGATGTAATTCTTGGATGGCTATTCTAGGTATAACCAAGTGATTGTCAGCCATTAGGATAGGATGAAGACTGCCTTCACCACTATGTGGGGGACATTTGCCTATCGCAGGATGCCATTTGGACTAATTAATGTTGGAGCTATGTTCCAACATGCAATGGACGTAGCATTCAAGTATTTGATAGGTAAGTGTATCATAATTTATGTATATGACTTAATTATTTTCTCTAAAAACAAGGACCATGCTACTGATTTAGCAAAAGTCCTTAAGAGATGTATCAGTTATGGACTATCCTTAAATCCCAAGAAAGGTGTCTTTGGAGTTTCTGAAGGGAAACTTTTAGGGCATGTGATATCAGAAAGGGGAATATCCATAGACCCTGATAGAGTTGAGGCTATCTTGAAACTGACCATGCTAGGTAGTAAAAAGGAGATGAGATCCTTCTTTGGAAGGATTAATTTTGTAAGAAAGTTTATAATGAGATTTGCAAAAATCATGAAGCCACTTAATGAGATGATGAAGAAAGATGCAAAAATAGAATTGAGCAATGAGGCTGAATCTTCTTTCTCGTAGATTAAACAATCAATATCTAAGGCGCTAGTCCTAACTAGCCCAGATTATCTAAAGCCCTTCTATATCTATTCATTCACATCTGACCATTCATGTGCAGTTGTTTTAACACAAAGAAGAGGAGAGGGAGATGAAAGGCCAATTGATTTCATGAGCTCCCCATTCAAAAATGCAAAGATCAGGTACCTACCTCTTGAGAAGTAGGCCTTTGCATTGGTTTGAGTAGTAAAGAAATTTAGACATTACATTCTCAGGAGCCAGGTTGTTGCCATAGTTCCTGACCTAGCTGTCAAACCTTTACTTATGCAGAGTGAGTTAGGGGAGAAAAGAGGAAAGTGGATGGCTATTTTGCAAGAATATGATTTATAAATCCATCCAATGAATCTCGTCCAAGGACAAGGCTTATCAAAGGCTATGGCAGATGTTGACAAAAATATCACTTGCCAATAGTATACAGTACAGTCATTCACCAAGGATTCGTGGTATACAAATTTAATCTTCTTCCTTCTCAATAATAGGTTCCCAGAGGGGATGAATGCTACCCAGAGGAGAGCATTAAAGATGAAAAGTTACCATTACATGCTTAAAGGAGGATCCCTGTATAGAAGAAATTATGAGGGAGTCTACCTGCGATGTTTAGATCAGCAAGAACCCAAACATGCTATTGCTGAATTTCACAGAAGACATGGCATAGGGAATGGATCAGTGGATTCATTGGCTCATAAAATCCTCAGGTTAGGATATTATTGGCCTCATGTGTTTAGGGATGGGCATCAACATGTCAGAATATGTCACACTTTCCAGACCTCTACACCCAAGGAGCATAACCTTGCAATGCCCTTGCAACTAGTTTATGGGGTAAGACCATTCACCCAATGGGCTTTGGATTTTGTTGGGGTAATTAATCCTAACTCCTTTGTAGGACATAAGTTTATCTTAACAACTACAAACTACTGCACATGCTGGACTGAGGCTCAACCATGCAAGAATAGCACCACAGAGGTGGTGATCAGATTTCTTAATGATAACATTATCACTAGGTTTGGAGTACCCTTTGCCCTAGTGTGTGATAATGGCCCCGCTTTCTCATATTTTGAATTTATACAATGGGCCTATGAGCATAAAATCATTTTGAAGTATTCATCCAATTATTACCCATAGGGAAATGGGGTAGCAAAGTCTACCAATAAGAACCTGTTGGAGGTAATAAAGAAATTGCTTATGAATAATCCTAGAGATTGGCATACACAGTTGAGATTTTCCTTATGGGAAAATCAAACCCGTATTAAGGTTACTCTAGGAAATTCCCCTTTTAAATTAGTCTATGGCCAAGACCCAATTTTCCCCATACACTTTCAGATACCTGTTCTCAAGTTTATGCAAGAGTTTTATACAAAGGATGATCAGATTGAGGTAAGATTAAATAATCTTTTAAACATGGAAGAATAGAGAGACGTTGCTCTATAGCAGTTCTTCAAGCATCAGGCTATTGTCAAATGTTGGTTTGACAAAAGAGCTAAGATTAAGGCATTCAAAATCTTAGATCTGGTGTTACTGTGGGATAAGGCTAAGGAGAAAAAGGGTGATCACCATAAATTTGATAGACTTTGGCTAGGTCCGTATCAAGTAGCCGAGATCTTGGGTGAGAACGCTTTTCACTTAACCACCTTGAAGGGAGAACTTGTTCCATTGCCAATCAATGGACAGTTTCTCAAGCATTACTTCAAATTGTAAAGGTTTGAGTTCTGAATTAATTATATATATGTATTTTGTGTAATTATCTGTTCTTTGTTTTTGTTGGTTGTTTGTTTGTTTGTTCTTTCTTTCTCTATGTTTTCTTTTGTTGTTTTGTGCCTATTTTTGTGTTCTTCTTTGGGGACCCTCTTTTCTTCCCATCTTGAAATATAGGGGTTGTTATTCAAAGTATGCTGTAGGCACTAGGAGAGAAATTGGTTTAGGCATTTTTAGGCATATATGTCGAGAGATTTTGTTCTAAAACTTATGTCTTATGGTCATTTTAGCATGAGTATGAAAGCTATTAGGAGTAAGGTATACTATAGATAACCTCATGAACTATGATTGAAATCTATCACAAAATAGATAAAATATCAGACTATAAAGTGCCAATTCATCTCAGTGTGATTATATCTCTGATTCGAGTGAAAAATCTGTTTCCCCAAAACTGTCATAGGATCCATTGTAGTTCTCAACCCATATTTCAGACTAGTAATGTCTAAGTATTGAGAAGGTTTTTAATAGAATTTTCACAAGTGAAGCTTGCAAAAGAAAGAGAAAAGAAAACTACTAAAATAAAGGCAAACTCAATACTAAATGGGTAATTCAAGTATCTCTATTGGGGCTATGGATGCCTAACTGGAAATAGAGAAATGCTTTGAGATAAATAGAGGTATCTCCGTTGGAGCTATGGATGCTTGACTGGCAGTGGAGCAATGCCCAGGATTCCATTGCATGAAAGTTGAAGGACTCAACCTATGTAGCTTGGATCTTAGATATAGTTGTTTAGGTGTGGAGAAAGCTCTAATAAAGAAGGATGCACCATAAACATGCACACACTCAGATTCAAGAGTAGTTTATGTTGGTTTTACATTTGAGATTCCACTCAACTTTACTTAAATATTCTGGTCATACTTAAGTTAACATGTTTCATGAATCACAAGTTTTTGGGTGACTGAATTCTTCAATATCTTAAAAATGGGTAAACCATTTTCCCAGCCGAGTCGCCATTTGTTATGCCTTGCATAACCACCCCATTTTATTTTGGAACAAAATGGGCCCCCCTTTGTTTTTGTTCGTCTTTGGTTATTTTTTTTGGCCTCAGGAGTTGTTTATTCTACTCCTAAGTCTTTTCTTCTTTTGCTCTATTAGAAGTGGAGTCGGAACCAAATATGGACATTGAACTTTTCCAAGGTTCCTAGTTCAGATTCAGTTTTGAGTCCAAGTCCACCTTCTCTTTCATGTTTTCTTTCATTGTCTGTTGGTTCCTTTGGCACTGTTGGGTTGGTTTGACCTTTGAGTTTTTTTTGACATTTTCCTTGTGTTTTGTTTTGCTCGAGTGGAATCAAAACTAGAACTGGGATCAGAATTGAACTTGGAACTTTTAAAATTTTATATCTTGTTCCCGTTTTGACTCTGAATCCACTCGTTTTCTTTGTCTCTTTGTTGCTTTGGTGTTTGGGAATGGTTTGGTTTTTGTTCCAGTCCTTCTTCCCTTCATGCTTGTTTTTCTCGTTGTTTCTTGTTCTTTTGTCAGGACCGGAGCTGGAATTGGAACATCACCCGAAACTTTGTAAAAAGTTTCTGGTTTAGTCTTGGTTTTGTCTCCACCTCTAATGTCCATGCTTGCTTGTCCTTTATGCGGGACTGAAATTGCAATGAAATTTGGGTGAAAAGGATTTTCAAAGTTTTATTGTTCCAGTTCATTCCCGAGTCTATGTTTGCCTTGCTGTCGATGTTCTCTGGAGTTGACTGTATGTTCACCTTGTTTGCTTCGCCTCTGACCAACCACATTAATGACATTAATTGCAGCATCTTCACACACGCGAATTGATTTTAAATCTCTAATTATGTTTAATTGGCTCATTATCTTTGTTATTTGAAATGTTTAAGTGCATTAGAGCCAGGAAGACCTCGAGACGAGCGATTTGATTGCGGAAGTGAGTCACAGAGCAAATCTTGGTCGGATTTTCATCTTTCCTTGAGAGAATTTTGAGGTAGGGTTCTTCTCTTTTCTATTTTCTTGTTTTGCATTGTTTCGTTGTTATGTCATCGTGTTCTAGCACGTTCGCATAAGGTTTTCTTCTGAGAATTCTTCGCCTATTGTTTGTTTGTTTGTTTGTTTTGTTTGTTTTGTCTTTTCTTCCTTTCCTGTTCCGTTTTGTCATTTTTTGTGGTTTTTCCATTTGTTGTCGCTTTCGTGACAGGTGGGTTTTATCATGCCGTAGTTTCTAATTAGGGCTTCCGTTTGCAGGGGTTTTTCGTACTCTAAATGTCTGAATTTTTTTGGAACCCTTTTTGATCTCATTCCCATGTCGACTCTATGTTTTCCATGTTGGGTTTTTGTGATGCCCTAATTTTTAGAGTCAGCGTGTCGAGCAAGCTAGGGTTTGCTTGACAAATTTTACAAAATGGTCTTTCCTAGGGTTTAAATTGGATTTAGTATGGTTGACCTAGTTGGGGGGTTAAGCCTTTCTATTTTTGATTTCCTCATAAGCCCATGTGACCCAAGTTTTAAAATCCATATGATTGTGCCTTTGGAAAGGGCCCTATGTTTTGCATATTGAATTGGTGAAGCTAGAATCAGGAACGGGTTTGTCCTGAAGTTGTTTTCCATTTTGACTAGTTCCTAAACTAGTTTCACATTCTGGTCATTGCGGTTTTGAATCTTTATACTTATCCTTGAGTGGAATCGGAGCCGAGGTGGAAATTGAATTTGGAACTAGCATTAGTCTTTGGTCTAGTTCCTATTCCAGTCCCGGTTCTGATCCTCACTTGGTTCCCATTCTGGTATTGTTTTGGTTATGACCCCGCTAGTGTTGAAATCTATTTTATGTGTCCTATTCTTGGTGTTTCTTTGGTTCCACTTACGACAAAGGTAGGTATGGAATGATGTATTGTTTTCCATGTGTTGATCATATAACATAGGATTTTATTGCAAATATTAAGAAATGTCTGGAGCATCAGATGAGGCTTCTCAGAGGAGCCAACTTGCAGAAACTTCAAGGCAGGGGGCTAGGCTGAAGAAGATTAAAGTGGAGTAGCTCCCCTACACTTTGAGGTGTAAACATAAGGAAGCTACCCTCACCACCAGTAAAGTTGATTTTGATTGGGCCGATATTACTGACACTAATTTGGGTCCTTTCAATTATGAGGAATTATATGAGGAGACATTCAGTTGGGATGAGGTCACAAGAAGAACTGAAAGGATTGTTCAATAAGGTTTGGCCCATGTTGCACTCTTCCCCTTGTCTGTCCAGTGTCTGGAGTTGATCCTTGTAGTAGCTGGAGCATATAATCCTGCTACTAGGCAGTGTGTGGATGTGAAGGGAAATGTTATCATTGATCTAACACCACAAATGATTAGTTTCATGTTTAATCTACCTAATCCCAAGAATCTGAGGCAACTAAATGAAGCAGAGGCATTGAAGCTCTACTGTGATAAGAAGGAAGCCAATAGAAATCATATGAATAAGACTTGGATGAGGGTAGAGAAGAAGTCTCTCACTAAGCTTCATGATCAGCCTAAAAGGGCAGACTTCTACAAGGAGGTTGGGGACATAATAATGATGCTCTCCAGGGTGTTCGAAAAGAGAGATTCCTTTCAATTGAAAGAATGGATGTTTCCATTTATCTAGACTATCTTGGATGGCAAACAATAGTTTGACTAGTCTATGGTGGTGTCTGATAGTATTCATAATCAAATATTGAGAGTGAGAGAAACCAAGAGTTTCTTTATGACCTCTTATGTAGTCTATGCAGTTGCCAGAATGGGAATTTTTCCTGGATTGAATGCAGTGGGTATATTGGGAGAAGCTCAAGGGAAAAATAAATTATGGAACCACTATGACCAACTTACCTTGCAAACATCAGAGTTACATTATAGGAGGGTTAATGATGTCTTCCTTTATGTCATCATTAATAGACTCACTGGTGATGCTGGTTATAGACTAAGCAGGGAGGCCATGGCTTTTATTATAGAATGGGGACATTGGTATATTCGAAACCCCAAGTTTACCTATTTCAGATTGTTTGGTTTTGATGGCCACCCTCACCGACTGCCTAGGTGTTGTAGCAACAGAATTATATTGATGGAATTCATATATCAGGCTTTGAGGGTTAACTTTAAATTTGACACTAAGCACAAGACCGGTTGTCATAAGTTTCCTATGAAATTAGGTGAATATAGTTGTCTACACATTGTGTCAGCCAAAGTTGCTTGTGATGAATTAGTTTATTTAAAATTGGGTTTATACACTTCCAGGCTACATTTTGATCCTAAGCATAAGATGTAATCCCTGCTCCCTAGTGTCTTTAATAAGCATTTCAATCTATTAGAAGACTTCTGGTTAGATCTCCAGGATGAATATGATCTTAGGAAGAGGAATTATGAAAGATTACCTATCCCACTCATGGTGGAGTTTGGAATAAAGGAGGACATTCCAGATACATTGTTTGATGATAGGGTAACTTTGGATCCCCAGTATGATGCAGATAATATAGGCACCAAGGATCTTGATCCATTGGATTGGAATGTTGAAGAATCTATTGATATAAAATAGGTTGTAAGACTAGTCTTGGATAGAAGTGTACATTGGGTCAGCTTGAGGATTAATCATCCAGAGGCTCAACCATCTAAGAAAAGAAAGACTATTGGAACCACTCAGTACAAAAGGACAACAAGGAGAATTCCTCCTACGGAACCCTTAGAGTTTATGCCTTCTTCTGCAGAGGAGGAGATGGTTGCCCAAGACCTCCCAGAGATGCAAGAAGGGGAAACTATTGCAGAGGTTGATGCTTCTACATCTGCTACTAAGGAAGCATCCACTCAACCCCTTGTTGCAGACCAAATAGGTGAGGAAATGACTATGGGAGCTCTCCACAAAGAAGTTGAGTTATTAAAAGAGAAGGAGCCTGAGATGGTAATACATGATATTGCAACAAATTCATAAGCCACCCCATCTAATAAAGAGGCTCATGTGGTTGCATCCCTTGATGTAACAAATGATGCAAGGACTGAGCATATATTGACATAGGAGGACCAGTGGAAGCTCTTTGAGGATGCCAAAAGGGAAGTTGATGCCAAGGAACAAGTTGAGGCATTGGCTAAACAATAAGAAGAGGATGCAAGAGCACAATCTAACTTTGCAATCAAGCAACAATAATTGGAGGCTATGGTTAAGGCTGATGAGTTGGCTCAACAACAACAACAAGAGGAATAGGAACTCAAGATGAAGGAAGAGAGGGACAAGTTGATTCTGTAGTAGAAGATCCATGACCTTAAAGAGGAAAAGGCTACTCAGAGAAGAGAAAAGGGAGCTCTTGAAGCCAAACTCAAAGCACAAGAGGAGGCTCATAGGAAAAGGGAAGAACAAGAACATTTAAAAAAGGAGAAAGAGGTTGTTGAAATTGATTTGTATGAGAAGAAGATGAAAGAGGCATGGGATTATGTTGAGGAGCTAAAGAAGAAAAGAGACAAAGTGTTGGAGGAGAGAAAATTAGAAGAAGAACGTTTGAAGCAAGAGTTAGAGCAGAAAAATGTGTAGGAGGTTGACACTATGCCTCGAAGTACAATATTACAACCTTTGTCTTCCACTACTGCTACTTCTTCTTCAGCTCAAGTAGTTACTACTCCCATTTCTCCTACCTAGTTAAAGCTTGACTTAGAAAGGAAGCAAATAGTTCAACCACAACCGTTGAACTGGGATGAAATGATGAAAGAGATTGAGAAGGAAAGACCTAAGAAGAAGGCCAGGGTTCTCCACTTCACCAGGCTTACTAATGCAAGAGAGATCATTGTTGAGTGTGCAATACCCATAATGGATAAGAACCAAGAGGATATGCAAATGATTGATTATCAATTGGGCACAGTTAATTTGGGAAGGCCTACAAGAAATCAACAAATGAACTTAATAGATATTGTGGCTTCCTCTACCAAGTCCTGGATGATCAAGGATAAGCAAAAGAAGGATGAGCTTAAGGCTCAATTAGATCAATTGCATAGGTTTTTGAAGGAGTTTTCAACTCCAATCTCTCAACATGCTGCTTCCCCTGAATCACCAATCTTATTAACAAAGAAGGAGGCAAATGATTTGGTTCAGATGAAGAGCAAGGTGGGAATGCTAGAGAAATGGTTGGATAAGCTCAATCAAGAAGTTGATAGTGTTCTTGCTGATGGTTTTAAGATTCACAAGGCAGCTCTTGAGTTGGCAGGGGATCTAGATCAACGTACCAAAGATCTAGATAAGCAAGATAAGGAATATAAGGAATATGTTAAAAGGCTTGAGGACATTGATAAAGTACCTAAGTCAACTTTGTTTGAACATTCAATTCTTGAGGAGGATAGTGCATATTTTGCTGAGAAAGCTATGAGTATAATAAGGTATAAATCCAAGGCTATTCATGTGCATCAAGATGAAGTTCAAGAAATAAGTAAGGATTTGAACCAATAGATTGATGAATGGGAGGAAATTGTAGCCATTCTAATCAATCTAGATACTTCAGTTGAAGAAGGCCTTTCTTTAGATAAGATGAGGGAGAGATGGAGGGGTAGATTTGAAGACATAATGCAAAAAGGAGATGATGAGGAAGATCTATTATTAGATCGGTTTATGGATATCAGGGAAGAAGCAAAGGCTGCTAAAAGAGAATTGATTAAGTTGAAGGAGGTACAGGAGTTGGTTTCAGCCGAATTAGGGAGGATCAAATTTGAAGATGATTGGTTGGATGGACCTGATTCAGGTACTCTTCAACAAGTGTTTGAAAGCTATGATGAATATGTCCTTAAGCATGCAACGTAGGGATAAGTTGGCAGCACATCACCTTCTCTTGACTAGACACAACGTCTCCTTTTCTCCTCTTTTGTAGGGCTTTGATGTGGATTCAACTCCAGTTCTCTTTTTCAGTTCGACCTTCTGTTTTGAATGTCAGAATTTGTGCAACATTTTGCTCTAGTCTTCTAACTCAAAGTTCAACAGTTCAGCTCTTCATTTGGTTATGATTCCTTGATTTGTGGATCTGGATTCCAAATTGGGAGGAATTTGTGCATACTTGACCTATATGTATTATTTTGTTCCATTTTGTAAAGGTCAGCTAATTGAAGAAAGATCAACCACCTGATGATAGAAAATAGTGATTAGATCTAGGATTTTGATGTTTTAGCAGAGATACTATGGAAATATCAGTTGAACTTGGTTATTTTATAGTTTACATACATTTTCATGTTATTTTTTTAAGTTTGAACCTATTTTGATAAGGTTAATGATACATAATCAATCCATAAGCCAGTGATTTTGTTGTGCTTAAGTGTTTCTTATTTGATGAAATTCAATAGACGAAACTGGATTCAAGATTATATCATTGCTACCCGTGGGGTATGTGCAGATCATCATGGAAAAATAGGCCCTTAAGTGGCAAAATTTAGAAAAATTAAATTTAGGCAACTTCTCACTTTGTAATTTGATTAAATTATCTTTACATCTCCTCCCAATATAATAGCTCAAGGATAATAAAGATGGATAAACTCAAAAGATAGAGAATGACAGAAAGACAAATTTAGATAGATAGATAGGATATCAAGAGAGAGAGAGAGAGAGATGGATACAAATATTGAAATAGAGGAATAAACAAAGAGAGATAGAGCATGAGAGAGAAATAAAAAGAGATACAAAGAAAAAGAGAAAAAAGAGAAACTAAGTTTTGATTGGTTGTTTCATGTCAACAATCGAAGGATGGCATGTGTCTTTGGGGAGTTATGCTTAAGGTAGCATGCCATTTGATTAAGGATACGATAATTCACCTTTAAGACCTCTTCAATGTACCAATTACACAATCAAGGAGACAAACCTATAGAGAGAGAAAGAGAGAAAGAGAAGTGAAGAGGGAGAGGGAGATAGAGATAAGATATAGTTAGGTTGAGAGAGAAAAAAGAGAAAGAGAGCAAGAGAGAGGGAGCAAAATGAGACAAAGGAGGAGAAAGAGACAAAGATAAAGAGAGGCACAAACATAGAAATAAAGGGATAAAAAGATGTATAGGGAGAAAAAAGGAGAAAAGAGAGAAACAAAGCCAGAGATAGAGATAGAGATAGAAAGTGAGATAAATAGAAATGGAGAGATAAAGAGGGAGACAAAGAGATATAGAGAGAGATATATAGAGAAATAGGTAGAGATATAGAGGAACAAAGAGGGAGAGAGAAAAATAGATAAAGGAAAAGAGAAAGAGAGAAGAGGAGAGACATAGATAAAGATAGTCATATAAAGAGACATGGAGATAAAGATAAATAGAGGGAATAAAATAAATTTAGAGAGAGAGGGAGATAATGAGAAACATACAAGTAGAGAGGAAGAAAAAGAGACAACGAGAGGTAGAGAGATAAAGATGAATAGATAAAGATATAGCCTATAGGTGATTCTATTACATTCATCCCATCATTTTTATCTCTATATCTCCCACTCATTTTGTCACCCTCATTGAGGGTTAAAACAACACAACATTAAACAAAATATTACTATTCTAGTTCTCCTGAAAGAGAAAGACAACACATGGTAATCTAACTCCCAAGGTCCTGGTAATTGGTTCTCAATTATGCTGATGTCACTCAATGGTCAATATAACTGTAATGCATACCCTTTTGGCATTAAGGAACAAACTGCATGGAGCTCCATTATCTCTATGTGGGGTAGTTCAACTCATGATCCTTGAGCTTTTGTGACTCGTATGCAATGACACGACCCTCTTGCATCAACATTGCACCTAATCCCTCCAAGGACGCATTTGTACAAACTTCAAAGTCCCCAGTCAGATCAGGTATCGCAAGTATTGGTGCACTATTCAACTTCTCCTTAAGATTCTGAAATGTTGCCTCGCACTTCTCTGACCACTCAAACCTCTTCCCTCTCCACTAAAGGGAGGTGATAGGATACCCTATTCTCAAAAATCCTACACAAAACACCTGTAATAACCTACTAGCCCCATAAAGCTATGTATCTCTGCCACATTCGTGGGCGCAGGCCAATCTGAGATCGCTTGGATATTTGCAAGATCCAATGAAATACCTTCCCTTGAGATCACATGACCAAGGTACTAGACCTCATTCTTGAAGAATTCACACTTCGACAGGTTAGGATAAAGTTGATTATCAGGTAAGCACTGTAATACCTTCTGCAAATGTTCCTCATGCTCTTCCACTATCCTAGAGTATATCAAAATGTCATCAAGGAACACAAGGAAAAATCTATCTAGGTACGTACGAAATACCCCGTTCATCAGACTCATGAACACATAGGGTGCATTTTTCGACCTGAACAGTACTACTATGAACTCATAGTGACCATACCACATTCGGAACGTTGTCTTATGGATGTCCAATTCGAAGATACGAAGCTAATAATATCCTGACTTAAGATCAATTTTCAAAAATATCGTGGCACCCTTAATTTGATCGAATAGATCATCAATCCTAGGAAGTGGATATCAATTCCTGATGGTCACTTTGTTCAACTATCGGTAATCAATACATAACCAAAGTGAACCATCCTTCTTCATGAAGATAACGGGTGCTCCCCATGGAGAAACACTAGGGCAAATGAAACCCTTTTCTAACAACTCAAGCTACAAGCGAAGCTCTTTTAGCTCCTGGGTGGTCATACGATAAGGAGCTTGTGAAATGGGTTCCAATCTAGGTACAAGGTCTATCTTGAAGTCTATGTCCCTCTGAGGTGGCATCCTTGGAATCTCATTTGGACAGACATCAAAATACTCCTAAAGAATGGGGTGACTATCGAGAGAGACTTTCTCTCCTCCACCTCCTAAATCCAAATCATCCACTGTAATAGTGAATAACTAGCAACCCTGATGCAAACACCTTCTCAACTACATAGCTGAGATGACCCTCAAGGAAATCGGCCTCTGAACTCCCACTATCTCTACTTCTTTGCCAAATGCCTCAATGCATCGAATCGACTTACGTCGACAATCTATGACCGCACTATGTGCCTCTAACCAATCCATCCCTATGACAATGTCATAAGAACCCAATGGAATAACTTAGAAGTCCATTGTAGTATGGAGAGGTCCAACCTCCAATCTACACTCTGGTACAAGGGAATGGGATGTGACTCTCACACCCGAGGCTAACTCAACCTTCCACCTATTGACTTGCCTTACTGCACCCAGTCTACATCGCATCACGACCGAAGAAGAAATGAAGGAGTCTGACGCTCCATAATAAAAAAAATGGTATTTGGGTTACCCAACAACATACCATATGTCTCAACAAAAATACTCTGATGCTCTGCTTGGAAATTATCAACCGCTATGAAAACACGATGCCCTCTGTCTGCATCTCCAACTGTTGGCTTAGATGCCACTGGTCTCTGAGAAAAACCAAATGTGCCCCTGTTGGGACACATTCTATCTATATGACCCTACTGGCCACATGCAAAACATCCAATACCTCTACCATAGCCCCTACCTCCAAGTGGTGTGCTAGACTATTGCGCACTACCCCTAAAAGTGGACTAAGAACTCTATGCTGGCTACTCAAATTTGAAGTGTTTCATACACCTCCAATTCCTATCCCCTGCCTCTGCTGGAAACCTTTACGTTTCCCTTGAGAAACCTACTGCTACTGCTGACAACTCTGTGAAGGTCCCTGTTGATCCTTGGAAGGTGCACCTCCTTGAGGCTGACCTCCTCGAGCACTAGACCCTGTTGCTGAGCTGCTGCCTATCTAAACAACCATGTGGCCTCCCAGTGCCATGGCTAGATTCTCCTCTACTAGACGTGATTTCTCCACCCCTGTCTCCATGATTTTGGGTTCAAAAACCCTCACACCTCCGCTAAGACGGGCATTTAAGCCCCTGACAAAGTGGTGAACCAACATCTCCTCATCGTCTCCTATCCCTACAAACTGTTTGAGCTTATAGAAGTGTCTCTCATACTACTCAACTAACAAGGCCAACTAACGCAAAGCATGAAACTCATCGCCTCGACATTGATGCCAGTGCTTGGATAGGAAACAAGCTCTAAACCACTCTAGGAAAATCTCCCAAGATACTAAGTTAATATCAATATGGAGCTTCTGCTCCTCTAGCCTACACCATGTGGATGCAAACCCCTGCAAATGCATGATAGCACACTGCACTTTGGTATTGCTGCCATAAGGATGCATAGTAAAGCACCTATCAAGGTCTATAAGCCAAGTCTCAACCTCTAACCTAGTGCCTGCTCCATCATACAGTGGTGGATGTGCCTTGAGTAGATCTCTCATATGCGTATTTGACTGAGGTGGAACTTCCCTCTCACCAAGATTACCCTAAACCTTGACCTACCTCTAACCAAGGAGCGCTAATGCCTCCTCAAGTGCTCTACGTGTAGCCTCAATCCCTAGAGGATTCTGCTGTCGATCAATACCCCTTGGGGAATTCTGTGATGCCTAATGTTCTTCCTAATCTAGAATAAGTGGAACATGAGGAGGAGAGTCATGCTGACTCCCATCGCGACCGCCTACATGGCCACGTCCACGCCCTCTACCTCTTTTGCATCTAGGAGGCATAATCCTGCATAGACACATCAAGGTATTAGGAAAGTTACACAACTTAAAACCTACACAACTAAAAGCTTAATGGGTTCATCATAATCCCAGAGTACCCAGTGTTTAAGCAGGGCTCTGATACCATGTGTAACACCACCTTACACACAACCCTAGACAAAGTTGCAATTAACTACTCAAGCGCTGAATTTTTTTTTTTTGTTTTAAGTACAATTAACATGCAAGTTCACTACCCATTGCCAACAACCTCTAAGGTTACGAGACTGAGATTACTTTAAAACCCAAACAATAAACATGAATTGAAACCATAGCATTTAATTACTTAATGAATTAAGGAACACATACATTCTATACATGATAAATTACATCAAGGAATAAGAGATACCACATGATTTCAAATAACAATCATTTGACAATAAGATTACAACTCTCATTCCCCAAATGAGGTAAATCCAATAAGCATGGTTACATAATACATCTTCCACCTCAATAAAAATGAGGGGTAATAAATTACAAGATCAATTGAAATGAATAAAGCATGAAATGAAACTAGATCCCATGAGCTCTCCAATTGGAAATCTAGAGTCCACCACGAGACAAGAAGAAAACCTTAGCGAGGAATTAGGGTGCCGCGTTCATAGAACCAAGAGTGATACTGAGAGGCCCACCCCTCATGCTGGGAGATATTAGTAACATGGATTCCTAGACAAGACCATCTACCTCTAGGCATAGGCTAATACATAACTGAATTGAAACAATTCCAAATACAACATCACTTAACACAATGTTTACAATGCTTCCAAAGTTAAATAATCAATTGCATCACTAATACAAACATATTGTTGACTTAGGAAGTTTCATGAAGAATGTTACATAGAAGGTTTATCTGGTAAGCCTTCCTGAGTCTGACCCCCATCTCGGGATATCCTGGAAACCTCTAACGACTCCCAACCCCTCATGCAAACCAATGTGGAATCAATTATCTCTCGTAAAGACAAGATAACGATCTTTCCATTCCAAGCCTTCTTGTCCCATCCCAAGTCTATACAAGCCCTTGTGTCCATGAGCGAGGCAAAATTAATCTTATTAAGTGTTTGATACTACCTATTGCTCTAATCAGTTTATTTACATTATCACTGGATTAACTAACTTACAATGAGTTACCCTGGCACCACTTTGTGTGCTGGCCCTCATTGCGAGCCACTCCTCTAAGACATGTGGAATAACTCCATAACCCAAGGGTACACAAGTGTGACCTAAGGATATTAAATCCCTATCTATGACATAAAGTCAACACATCTCGTTTGTGATAACCGGGTATCTAACTAGATACATTTAAACGCACTACCCAAGGCAATCCAAAGGTTGACTAACATATAATGACAACTCACATAATTACATGAAAACCCCATCTGGAAGACTTAACAACCCTTTTAATTTAATTTCCCCCAAAGCGATAGCAGAAGAAATCACATTTAAAAGAGCAATTTAACAGGAACTAAATCTACTTTGGATTCCCTAAATCCACTTCCTTTAATAAAATTCAATAGTTTATTTCTGCAATAAAACTAAATTAAATTATGTCTCTTTCAAACAAAGGATAAAATTTAACCAGATATGTAATTCCCTAATTGCTCTTAAATACTAATAAACATTTACTTCTATGATCCAGAGCTATCATTTTAAAATAAATAACTATTTCTTCTTCTCAACATAATCATTTTAAAAACAATTAACTCATCTTAATAAACATATTATTAAAAGAAAACTATTGTTCCATCAAAATATATTATTTAAAAAAAAAATCAATCCATTAATTTGACTATTATACATTAATTTAAAATTTCACAATTATATTTAAATCATTCCATCATTTAAATCAATATTTTAATATATCTCAACTATATATATATATATAAAATAATATACATACATATATACATATAATATAACCTCATATTATATATATACATATATATATTATTTATATATTATATATATATTTTATTATTAATATATATTAATATTTTAATATTATATACATATAATATAAAATATAAAAAATATATTTTAGTGATTTATATATATTAATATTTTAATATTATATATAATATTAAATATTAAAAATATATATATATATTTTTTTTATGAAAAAAAATTCAAAGGCACGAAATAGGGCATAGATTTGTATTGGGGGACGTGCCGAGTTTAGAGGATCGGCTGTGTTTACATAGCCAGACCCATGGTTGTGGGCGCAGCTATGTTAACCATAGCCGAACCCACCACTGTGGGCGGTGGCTGTGTTTAACATAGTCGTCCATCCCATTATTAGGCGATCATGTGGGGAATTTTTTTTTTAGGCTGGCAGGAATCGGGTATGCGACCCCATAAATTGCAATGCACTTGAGTAAAACTTTTAGCATTGACCCGGTGGCGATCGACCGCCCTCGTTACCATGGGGTGGGGAGATTTAGACCTGCATTGACCAACCTCACGCAGCATGAAGATTTAGCCAATCTAGGTAGGGCCCCAACCTCTTTATAAAATTTTTTTCGGAGACATGAAACCTCACAGTTTTTTAAAATCCATTTTTTCATTTCCAAAAATTGGGGTTTATTTCCCATAAAAATCACAAATACATAGTACATATAAATATATACATATATATTCTTTTTTTTCAAATTTAACAAAAATAATAGTTTAGTTGAGCAAATAAATTCTAAAAAAAGAGTTATTTATAGCCATAATGCAATTTTTTTTGAAGAAGTTCATTTCTAAATTGAGGTTTCAAAGTTTTGAAACAAGATTTGAACATGGGTTTTTCTTGCAAATCAAACAGAGTTTAAATATTTTCAACAACATAATAAAAATTGTGAAACCTTTCAAAATGAGAACTAAATTAATAGAAAGAAAACCTTGTTTTTTTTCGAAAAGCTTGAAAGGTTGCCAATGGTGCTCTGAATTCTTCTTCTATTCCAGGTCCTCCAAGAAATCCAATTTGCTTCTCCAAATCCCAAAAACAAACTAGAAATTCCTTTCCTCTCTTATTTTTCAATTTTTCCTTCTCCCCAAAAAAACTCTATCAAAATCCCAATAATAGAAAAAAAATAAAAAATTTCTATCCAACCACCCTCATAAATTTTCAAAAACAGAATAGAAAATATCTTAAATTTCTTTTACATTCTAATTTAAAAAAAAATGCAAATTAAAACATATTTTCATTTTTCCAATTTCAATCAAAATATCTATTAATTCCAAAATGAATAACTTAATTTAATTCAACACAATTAATTTAATTAATCAATAAAATAAATCTAATCCAAGATTAGATTATTTTATTAATTAATAAATTAAATAACATTTCTAACATTATAACCAGATTTATTTAATCAACAACTTAACTACATAAGCCATTTATTTACCTTTATAACTTGAAATTAAATAATAACCAAGGTGAAATGAACAACATTATAACAACTAAACCCGTCTAGAACCTGATGACACACTATGACCAGGGTGATGACTTGGCACGAAAAACCTAGCTACTATCCCCCAATTGAATACCGTTGGCCAATGGACATGCTCAAACCTGTGAACCCAGGTGGAGTCGATGTCCTGTACCTATCAACCTGCGAACAAAGAGTATATCGAACATGCATATATATAACATAATAAAACACACTGTGAAGAGGAAATTGCGGAATCACAGGGCGCTCACAAGCGAGTGGTGCAATCCCGTCCCCTTCACCAATACAGTATTACTAATTGACGAATCTAACATCAATAATATAATCAAAAGCATAAAGCATCATTAATTCAAATATCTGCTAAGCTAATCCAAAGCATGCCATAATGATAACATCAAAATAAAATACCATCACATCAAAATATAACATTCACATCGCTTTACAGTTAGCGATCAAATAGTAACCAAATACCATAGTCAAAGTATTAACAGAAACAAAGCATAACAAAGAAGAACATTGTCTGATCAAAAGAGCAAAAAATGGAGGGGTGTTACATCCTCGCCCCCTAGGGTCAGGCTTACTCCTGGAAGCTTACGAAAAAATAGGGATAGAGCTCCCTCATTCTAGCTGCATCTTCGCAAGTGGATGATGTATCATCCCTAGGATCCCACTAGACCCTAACCTGATCAATATCTTGCCCTCGAAGAGTGAGCATTCTGTGCTCCATTACGACCACAGGCTCCAAATCCAGCTTCCTGTCCTCTACCTGTAATGCATTCCAATCAAGGACATGAGAAATGTTTGGATGGTACGGCTGAAGAACTGAAACATGAAATACATCGTGAATATGCGAGAGATTGGGCAATAAAGCAAGATGGTAAGCAAATGGACCAATCTTCTCAAGGATTTCGAAGGGTCTGACAAAGCGAGGCACCAACTTAGAGCCCTTCCCATAACGGATTGGACTCTTTCGCAGACGCACCCGCAAGAAGACTCTATCGCCCACAGAAAACTGATGATCCACTCTATGCGCATCCGCATACTTCTTCTGCCTATCCTGTGCTGCCACCAAGTGCTCTCTAATCCTATCCACCTGCTGCTCCATATCCTGCAACACTTCAGGACCCAAAGTTACTCTATCCTCTAGCCGATCCCAACTCAAGG
>VDFB02385844.1:63204-186590 GCA_007258455.2 Sequoia sempervirens | reverse complement strand
GTCACACCCCCCAAGTACTACATACATCATGTATATACAATCAATGGCCCCCCAGAAGAGGGAAAGAGAGAGACTATGTAGCCCCCCCACAATGTGTAATCACCTACAAAAATGGAAGTGTTTGAACACAAAACATGATCTAGTGTCGAAAAACAACTTGTCTCCCTTTCAGAAGAAACAAAACCAAATACAAATGCAAGTATTCTTCCCAAAGAAGCATGAAAATGTATGATGGTGTCTCTGAAATCTGCTCTCGTGTTGCCAAGACCTTGGAAGATGATGCCATGAACCAATCAGGAATATTCCCAATCACAATAGAAGGTGACAAACAAGGTACCACTAGAAACGAATCCTGAACAATATCTAGAGATTGAAATGGGGTGCAACAGTTGTACCACAACTATCATCAAATAGGAGGGATATACCCTCAAATGTGTCCTCCAAATATGAAATATGAGATTCTACGAACAAGCAACCAATTCCTGACAAATACAAATCCCAATTAAGAAGACAATGAGATACTCGGGGTGATGAATCACTAGATGTGCACAATGAATCATCAACACAAAATGAATGATCTTGCAGAACATGAATGATAAGAGTCTCAATCAATGACTTTGCACAATGAATCACTGAAGGCGAAGGTATATCAACTATCTCTAATGGAGAAGAAGTAGCATTTGAAGAACCCTCATCATCCTCATCTAAAGACTAAAAGTATTCCAAAACTTTAAACTCCTGCATAGTAGCATGATCATAGGGTATCTTGTTTGAAAAGTGAAGAGGCACTAGACAATCTGAAATAGGATCATCTGAGAATGGTTGAATATCAGGATCTCCATGTATTTCCCAGATTTTAATCCAAAGAGTATATGGACACTCAAAATTCTCAATAGCATCCAAAGTGGCATCATCAATATGCATTTTAATAACTCCTAGGACATGATCCCTTTTGGAATTCCAGGAAAACTTCTTCCTATCAATACCAGGAAGGGGAACAAGATTATATAGGTATGGAAAAAGATGAAGCCATCTCAAGTGCTTCAATATACCATTTCTCCATTGTTTATAATTTCCCCTTTCCAACATAATCACAACAGGATGCAAAGAAAACCCCATAATCAACTATGACAAATCTCCAAAAATAACAAGACAATAACCTTCAACAACAACTAGAAACTCCCAAATACTGCAAATGAAGGCGAAACCAATATTGAACTTCAATGGATTAAAAGCACCACCAAACAACAAAAAATGAGAGAAATTCCTCAACCACTGCAAAGATGACAAAAATTCCTTTTCGTTGATATATGGTTTGCGTAAGATGGCCTCCATTTGTAAAAGATATTTTGAAATGAAAAAAAGGCCTATAGAGGCTCTATAGGCATCTTCAGGAGCTCTCAATCACACCATATGACCACCACAAGCATCCTTGGCAGCAAAATAAATAGGCCCAATCAATCAAGCCTCACAAGCCATCAACAATTGGGGCACAATCACCATCAAGCAAGATAACCTCTTGTGAGACTTGCTCACACCAATAAAAGGCATTGGAATTCCATATAAAGGGAAAAAAATGATCCACCTTTGCCAATGTGGGATTAAGTTGATGATCCTGGGTTATTCGCTCTATCAATTGGTTCTCAGAGTTGAATGCAAATTTGATTGTAGTGGTTGACTTTGGCAGAGGTTGAATGATGATCCACATTTTGAAGTTTAATCCTTGTTTTATTTTGGAGGTTGATTATTGTTGTGTAACAAATAATTGATCCTTCATTTTGTTGGATATAACTTCATCTTATTATTTCATTTATGAATTTACTTTAGTGTAGTCACTTAAATTATTGATTTTGTTCAAAAAGAAATCAATACAAATTATTTTATTCCATGGGTGAATCTGAAGTGGCACATGAATTAGAAGAAGGCGGTTTTATAAAACAACTCAATATAATACTATACTTGCAGATGAAGCTAGTATGTACATTATCAATGATAAAATATACCAAGACAATTAACCATGGAAACGAAAAGGTTGGAAAATGGAAGTTTAAAAGAAATTGAATAATCAAAAGGCACCAAGGGAAGGTGGAAGGGCTACACTAGTTCTTTAAATAAAAAATGTTTAAAATACACAAAAAATCACAAATTGAAGATTGGGTGTTATGCCAAGGAAGAATGGTTGTGTGATTTTTTTAAAAAAAAGTAAAGGATGGCAAATAGAGAGGGGATACGCCTCATTAGAAAAGGAGATATATAAAAAAATACAGATTCAATTTTTAGAAAAGCGGGGTTACACATACAAAAGAAGGAATACAAATAAATGTTTAAAAGTTAAAAAAATCCCCTCAGCTAGAAGATTAAGGATACGTGCATGGAGCAATAAAAGAGTAAATGAAAATTAGAATCAATGGGTGATGCTTCTTGTGAAAAAGAGGAAAGAAAAAAATAACTAAATGCCAACAACCTCAAATAGAGACTTTGAATATATGTAGAAGAAGATGAATAAGTTGTGCAATACGAATGAATGAAGGAATATAAGAGGCAACAAATAAGAGAGTAGCAGGGGTATGAAATAAAAGAAACTTTTGTGTAGATGGAGGCCAATAAATATTATAGATGAAAGAGGGGTGAGGAGAGTGAATGATAGGATAAGGTTGAAAAGTGGAGACAAATACGAAGGTGGTTGAACAAAGGATTTGAACATTGGAAAATAATTAAAACTTGCAGATTATAATTTGGTGTTATTTACATTTGAATGTAATAGAAATTGCATATAAGATTTCAATTGATGAAATAAATTAATTTGTCTCCATTATGTTTGTGCAATTTTGAGTTAGTTAAATTGACAAAATGAAATTGTCAATTAAATTTGGTGTTTGGTTGCAAAGTGGTGGAATTTGGTAATTTGTGAATTTATGCGGAAGTTTGGTTTGTGAAAACAAGGAGTAATTTTTCATTTGTGTCAACTCTCCTTGGCAACATCTCTCCCCTTGGATCCGGTGCAAATGCCTCAATTTGGTGATCTAGCTACAAGGTCTCAACTGCCTCACAATTGGTGCTTGGTTGAAAACACTTGTAGGCTACCTCAGGATGGTGATTTTTTCACCACAAGGAATGCCTTCTCTCCCAAAGGACTCACAAATTTTCTTTGATAGTTAGAGATGGAGGGTCTAGGAAGGATTGTCCAACCATGTAGCCTAGTGTTCAATACAACGGAAATAACACAAGAAATGCTCAGCAAACATGAATTACCATTGATTCAATACCTTGCAATATTACATGCATCATATGCCTCATATGTGGAATGAATAGGGTTCACAGGCCTTCCACAAGGGCATTACAAGATATTAAAATTAACACAAGGTCTTATTGTACCTTCAAGTCTACTTCCTATGTACTACTAACTAAGAACTTGTGAACTAACTAATTCCTTAATTGCCTTCTAATGGATTGCAAATGATCTTAAATATGAATCTCTAGCTTCAATTATGATTTACGACAGTCTCAAGGGATTACAACCCCCAATACAAGATCAAACATGTAGGTCATCAAATAAACATAAAAGATAACCCATTGAAAAATGGAATGCATTGTAGATCTACAACCAATTTGGACCAGATAGGCCCTGAATGCTCTAACTGAGAATTGACAATGAAATTCTAAGAGTGATAACTTTCTGCAAACGAATACAAATCACCTAAAATTTGGATATGTTGAAGATGACCTCATGTATAAGCTATATCTTGCTCCATGAGCTGAAAAATGATAATGCAATAAAATGAAAAAGAAAGTGTTGAGACAACTATAGACTAAATTTGAAAGAAAATATTATTTTTGGCCGATACAGGATTGATTTACAACCAAGGATGCTCTTGCAACAGACACACATGGTTAGAAGAAAAGTGAGTTCCTCACTTTCTAGGGGCTAGAGGAAAACCAAAGTGGTCCACCTTAGTCTAAGAAATCCATGATGAATCCTCCATTGGTATGCCTTTCCACTTTACCTTGTACTCCTTGTATTGCTTGTTCCTAGTGCTCCTTCCAATTCTAATGTCCAAGATCTACTCAATGATTTGATGGTTGATGTGGTAACTGGTCCTCCAATTCCACTTCTTTGTTACTCCCACTTGAATGTCCTTCATGATACTCATAGATGTCTACAATATTAAAAATAGGTGATATACCAAGTGCCTCTAGTAACTCCACTTCGTATACATTTCCTGAATCAAACTTCTTGAGAATATTACATAGTCCAAACTTCCTTATCTTCAACTTATTGTATGTTCCTACTAGAAACCTTTCCTTCCTGAGATATACCATAACTTCATCCCAAAAAACAAATTCCTTATGTCTTCTTTTCTCATCTGCTTGCTCCTTGTACTTGTTGTTCATGTCCTCCAAGTGTTTCCTGACCTGACTATGCAATGTTTCCATGAATCTTGCAAATTATTTTGCTTCTGCACTCTACTTATCCTCCATACTAATTTCTCTGAGCTCTGTAACTTCTTTGGGATGTATCCCTGTCTTCAAATGGTGTCTTCCTTAAGCTCTGATTTATCAAATTGTTGTATGCAAACTCTATTTGTGGTAGAACCATGTCCCAATTTCTTGCCTTATCTCCAACCAAACATCTCAATATGCTACCCAAACTCTTATTCACTACCTCAATTTTTCCATCTATTTGTGGGTGATATGTTGAACTAAACTTCAGGTCTATCTTCATCTTCTTCCAAAATTTTCTCCAAAAGTATCCAATGATCTTGGTGTCCCTGTTTGGTAGTCCATGCAATCTCACAATTTCCTTGAAAAATAAGTCAGTAACATGTACAACATCATTAGTCATCAAGTGTAAGGAATGAAAGTGCCATCTTAGAAATTTTTTCCACTACTACCATTATAGAATCATATCCTCTCTGCGGTCTCGGTAATCCCAATATGAAATCCATTCTTATATCTTCCCAAGATCTCTCCAATACTCTCAAAGGCTTATAGAATCTAGTATTTTGACTACTCCCTTTTGCTACTTGATAAATTTTGCAACTTTGAACATACTTCCTGACATCCTTATATATTTGTAGCCAAAGTTAGTGTTCATTCACCAAAGCTATGGTCTTATCTACCCTAAAATGTCTTGCTATTCCTCCACTATGCTTCTCCTTAATCAAATTCTCCCTCATGGAATTCCTTGGAATACACAATTGATTTCCCTTGAACAACATATTTGTAATGTAGAAAAATGCACACCTTTACATTTTCACACTATGTTTGGGTCCCTTAATTAAATTGGACTTAATTAAGCCTCTAATTGACCCAATTATGTATTTAAAATCCTAATTAATCTTGTTTTCCAAAAGGGAAACTTGTATTAAACAATTGCAATCATTAATTAAATTGCCTTGAATTTGGCGTGTCCTATGTTTGGGGCCTAGGACACATTCACCCAAGGGCAAATGGGTCCCCCTTAAGCTTAGGACCCCAATTCTTAATATGTTTTTGGTGGCATTTTCATGATTCAAATTCAAGTTGCAATTGTCAAATTTTGAATTTTAATTGTTAGGAAATTAGAAAATGACCTATAAATATTGTGAGATATTTGTTTCCAAGTAGAACAGGTAGAAAAACCAAGTGCAATTGTACTTACAAAAATGTTTGGTTTGGATAGAAAGTCCCACAAGTGATGTCAACATGATGTCAACGAAATGGGGTGAGATAGATTGGGAGATTTCAGATATGATGATATCATGCTGATATAAGCAAGGTGGGATGACGTCAATAAGATGTCATCTAGGTACAAATGCGAGGAAATGATGTGGAATTGGTTTGCGGGAGAATTCATTTGAGTTTTATGAAAGAAAATGGAAAGGTGAAGTTCAGATGGAAAAGAAAAGTACACAAAAGGAAAGGTTCAAATAAAAATGAAGTGAAATGAATACTTGCACTTGAAAGGAGCTCAATTGAAAATGCCCATAAAAGAGAAGATGATGTAAGAATTGTGGGAAGATAGTGGGCAAGTGGAAAATTCAAGAAATTTTTTAGGATATGGAATGGGTTGGTTCACATGAAAATGCTCATAAATGTTTGGATGAGGTAAATTTTCTTGTAAATTGAAAATTCCAAGTGAATCAGACAAAAATAGCAAAGAGGTGAAGTTTAGATGGAAGATGGATTGTCGTAAAGCCAACACTTAGTCATTTTTAACACTTAAGACCTTTGTGGGAAATCAAGAAAAACTAAAAATTTATAGGGAAATCCATCCGGAGTGCACATTGCAAGATGAATGGATTGAACTAGATGGAGGGAAAAAACCCACAAGAGCATAACTTTCATTCCTTATTGAAGTTTTCAAAACTTCAAAAGATAACTTGCCTTAATTTTTAATGCTCTATCCATTAGTGCTAGGAAATTATAACAAAATACTACCCATGATTGATTTCTTAGATCATTTATAAGCCTAAGAAAAATGACTAAGGCACAAGAAGGGGAACAAACTCAAGAAAAAAAGGTCAACTACAAAATTAAGTCCCAACAATTAAGATGGCCAAGCCTCTCATATCATAACTTACTTATCTTATTAAAATGGGTGAGAAAAAAAATCATAGGAGGATAAATAATGAAGTAATAATTTTATCATATTTTTTGTAGTGTTCACATAAAAAATTGATACACTAAAAATTATCAATCATGTACTTGAATAAGTAGCAACAACTACTTTTCAGGAAATATGACATGCATGTTGTTAACCATCAATGCTCCAATTCCTCTATCAACAACCTAGTTACCCTTCTTCGAGAGATTTTACAACAAAATAATTAAGAGATAGTTGATATGATTACTTGAATTCAATCACAATGAACATAATTAATTTTTCATCTATTTATTTTTTATTTCTCAATATTTGTACTTCGAAAGCACAAATATATGACATTTTCCACCATGATGATTTAATATAAAACAATATACATTGTGTTTGGAAACTAATTTTTTTCATAATTAAACATTGTGCTGTCTCATTGCAATAAACTCCATTGACATCACTTAAACTCAACTCATTGGTAATGATTTATTACACTTAATAATTAATATCAATTATATTTTTTGTCAACATTAACTAATTTAACATTGATTTCTACTTATAAACAATAAAATAAAGCTTTAGTAGACTCTATTCATTTTGACTATCAAAAAGTTACCAGTGCAACCAATTATTTCATATCACTTTTTTATTCTATTCATTATTCCATATTTTCATAAATGACATAACTTTTTATTTAAAGGGTTGTGCGCCAATATTATGGAATGTAAATTTTTTATTGTATTGGAGCCATTTTAGTTTGTATGGATATTCAAGATTCTATAAAGGTGAAATACAAAAAATAAGAGAGATTGTGATAAAAATAATTAACAATTAAATAAATGAAATTTATATCTATTATTTATAAAGACATAAGAAAGTGGAATCACGAGAATTTTTAAAACATTTTAAAACTTAACAATAAGAAAATTAATATTTAATAAAGGAAAAATACATAATTATATAATTTTATCTATTTTATACCTATTTGTTTCATAGGTTACTCATTAAATGCTATATTATTGTAAATTCTAATGACTTTCATCAATTTAAAATTAAATGGATTCATGTTCAAATGTAATGATTAGATTGCACCATATTTAGAGCTTTAACTCTCATTTCATGTTGCCTCTTTTTTATTAACCTTTGCAACATGGTTTTGACATTTGTTGAATTAAATTATTTCATTTTTTACTTTATACACATTTTAGAAGCAAACCTTTGAAAGTAGTTCAACAATTTCATCTCTAATGTGTTAAGTAATTTCATAAAATTTCATAATATTTTTGAATTAAAAATTAACTATTCTAACAATATTATATTAAACCAACTAACATGCTAGACATCTCACCACCAAGATTCAAATACAATGTCATACTATGAAAAATAAATGTTTTCCATGATTAAATGTTATAATGTATCAGCTCGAATGCAAACTCCATCGACAACACTTAAAATCAATTAATTAGAAATGATTAAATGCAAAATAAAACTAAATATTAATTGTATTATTTACTTAGCATTAGCTAATTTAGCATTGCTTTATTATTATAAACATATACCTAAAGATTAAGTAATTCAACAATGCTTGCACAAATTCTAATAAAAGAAAAATAAATAACACCACTACTTTCAAACAACTATCATTTCAAAGAAAATTCATAACATATTACACATTTTGTTGGTGAGAATTACAAATATAAATATTAATTCACTTTTGCAGAAATTGAAATATTTTGTTTTCTCTCTATTTTGAACTTCTTGTTTGGAAATCACTTTATATTGTTCTTTCATTCTTCATTAGTTTATAAAGTTACCTATACAATTGTTCTATTTGTATTGTATATCTATTATCTAACTTCCATATGAACCACCATTAAATTCATAAATACAAGTACTAAAAAACACTCTCAAAATATCTCTATAATGTTTATTTCAAAATATTTAAAAAAGGTTTACAGTTCTCTAATTCCATACCTACGCAACAATCATATAATTTGTTCTTTCACTAATTAGATCATCAAATTAGTTCAATTAATATATTAATTTAAATCAACAAATTAAACACAATAACGATCACTTACTTTGAAGTGATTGCAACAATTTACAATACCTTGTGTTTGTTTGTTAAGAATTTATCACCAACAAGAGTAGCATTACAATTAATTATACTAGAGTTGATATTTAAATTCTATCTAAAACACACCGAGAGATATAAGACTCGAGGCACCTATAGTTTAATTGTTTTAAAGAATACATAGGCTCCTCAAGACTAATATCTCGACATATTTTAGATGGATGTATTTAAGATATCTAAGCTAGTAATATCCACAGTGTGGTATGTAAAATATTACTTTAGCATGTTTTTATTGTGTTTGAAAAAAATATTTTTATCCTTTTCAAATATTGAATGAGACATTTCACATTAAACCAAAAAATAATCTTCATGCTATATCAATAGAGTTTAATAGAAGAATGATATCCAATAATGTATACATTACATAAACTTATTGTGCTTCCAAAGATTTGATTCTTTCTTCCTCAACTCTCCTTTTGGTGAGTTGCTTTCCTATTTTTATTTTTTCATAACAATCATATGAAAATGGTGATGATATTTTGAGTCCATCCAAGGATTTAACACGTGAAATAGCAACAAATGTTAATCATGTTCTTTATTTTGGTATTATATCAATTGTTGCCTTGGAAAGAGTCAATCCTTGTGATTTGTGGATTCATATCACCAAACTAATCGTAATGGAAACTTTGTGATTTGAAATTGTTTAATTATATTTGTTGTTTAATTTTTAAGTGGTATGGTAAGAGATAATTTTAAAAAATTATACTACTAAAGTTTTTTAATTCTAGATTAAAAAATTGAAAATTAAAATCATACAATCACAGTTTAATAAAAAGATAATACATATATACATATATACATACACATACACATACATAATTTTTATATTAAAATAAAGTTGAATGCAAATAATAAAGAATTAGTGTGAATTAAGGTTGCAATAATAATCTAGACCAAATTAACAAAAACTACCAAAATTTGTCAAAATGAACAACCTCAACAATAGGAAAACAAAATGACGCATCCATCAAAACTATAGAAGTGAAGAACATTAAATACTGACATATTGATTTAGTTATTTAACATTTTCTTCTCATTTTTTATGTCTTTTGAATGAGAAAGTTATTTTAGTCAAATATACATCTTATAGGGATGTATCAACAATATAGAAGTATGTATATCACTCAAGGTTTCTCATGGAAATAATTAATTTGTTATGATAATTTTTATCTATTGTGAACTTCTTCAATCCAACTATTTTAGTTTAGAGCTCTTTATGTACCTTTTTTATTGCTCAATCATCTTTAGATTAATCATCTATATAAAATCTCATATTAAATTTAGGAACTTATTAGGAGCATTTTTGTCTTTAATTTATGAGAGTTTACATTTGTGAATTTGTTTCTCTATACCAGTTCATCTTTAGCATGCAACGCAACTCTAAGCCATTGGTATAAAATAGTAGATTTAATATCAAAACCAAATATTTTACATCATATCTTACCAACCCCAAATAAATTTTGCAATCCCCTTTATTCCAACATTATGTGACACTTAAGGATTAATGAGCATACTATAGGAAAATAATCATAGATTAGAAACACACTAAGTAGACTACTAGTAGGAAACCAAAAATTTAGGCTTTTGGTTCATAAATTTCTAGATATCACATTAATTTAAATCAAAAATTAATTACAATAATAATTACTTGCTTTGAGCGAGGGATGTAGGTGGATGTGTTGAGTGGCATACTTGTGGGGGTGTATTTTGTTGAGGTGGACGCTGGCGTGTCAGGTTGGTATCGTCGATCAAGGCAAGTAAATATAATGATGGACGTCAGTTCGAGCACGTTTCCTAAGGATGGTTGTGCATACGATGCAAGGATTGAAGGACAAAATCACTGGTGCAAGGATACCTTACCTTGCATAGAAATTATTGCTCATTCGTGTGAAGTCTGAATTGTTGGTGTTTGTAGGCTCTATTAATGTGTGAAGGTGATAGTTGTGCAGCATAATAGTTTTTTCTTGGTGGTGATGCTTTGTTAATGGTGTGGTGGTTGGAGGACTTCGCTCGGCTTCTGGAGTTGTCTGCGAACAACAATGGTTGGGAGTTTGAAGTTCATTATTTTCGTTTCGGTGGAGGGCTTGTCATGGTTTGGTGCGGATACACCAATATATTTGAGTGCAAAGTCAAGGCAGGTCGTGTTTCGTGAGATCACAGATCAAAGGTTGAAGCGAATTTTGCTCAACATTGATCCTCTCATTGTTGCGGCGGTTAAAATGGTTTTAGGTGTTGGCCATCTTGGGCCCAAGGAGTATGGGAGGGATAATGTGCATATTTCTTCGTGGTTCTTGGCTTCTCTTCTCAATAGTTGAGTTCCTAAGTTAGAGGTGAAGGAGTTGTTGGTGAGGCTGTTTTAGGAAGGATTTGGTAGGCGGTGTGGAGGAGGTTCTGAAGGCAGCAATCTTAGGCACGTGGATCCCTAGACCAACGGATTTGGAGCTTCTATGAAAGACCAATGAGGCCGGGAAATTCTACCCCTTTCTCTTGGACTTGAGCGAAGGGCTCTCGTGTGTCATCATATGATCGTTGCAGTGGCGGTGGATTATTTGAAGAAGATGTTAGGGTTAATGGTGGCCGAAGGCTTCGACTGGGTTAAGGACTTCAAGTCCTTTGCAAATCTTAACGGTTTTCTATAATTTGGCAGGTTTCTAATTAGTAGGTATTTGCTATGGTCTGGTGGTGGGGTGTTTATGTATGAGGTTTTTTGGGTTTGGGTTGTGGCACAACCAATTTTGTAAGCTATAACGCCATGAACATTTTCACTATGTTGGTGGTTGGTAGTCTGGTATTTTTTGGGGTTGGAATGGGAGAATGATATTTCCTACTTAGCAGACGGGTGTATACTTTCTTTTTAATTAATATAAACTAAAAATTACATATAAAAAAATCACTTGCTTTTGAAGTGATTGCAACAATTTGCAATACCTTGTGTTTATTTCTTAAAAAATTATCACCAACAAGAGTAGCATTAAAATTAAACACAATAACGATCACTTACTTTGAAGTGATTGCAACAATTTACAATACCTTGTGTTTGTTTGTTAAGAATTTATCACCAACAAGAGTAGCATTACAATTGTAAGCGATCGAAGAAAAGTGTCAATTTGACAAGTTATATTACAAAAGCATAAAAAAATAGAAAAATAAGAAATTATAGATGGAGAAAACTATGAATTAGCAAGTCAGTCTCAATTTTACAACATTGATTATACATTGAGAAAGATATACTATTTAGAATTAACATATATTTAAATATAATGTGGGAGATTGACCCTTCGAATCATTAAAACTCCTATTTCCTTCTCCATACACATCAATTTAATTATGAAATGAAATTGTGGATTACTTCTTCAATTTCCTTGCAAAAGGTGATACTAAAGCAACTAATTCCCTTTTACTATGATTTGAATCCTCACATAATATAGAAGATACTAAAATATTTACATAGAATGTAAATATCTACAATTTGAACTGCAAATGATAAAGAGATTGGAATATTGGGAGAAATATTTTGTATTCATTAGCTATCTAAGTGGTAAGGCATACACATGTTTTCTCAATAAGAACAAGAAAGAAGTACTTGCATTTCAATCTATCATCACATGGATAATCATACTCTATGCTATTTCAAGATGCCAATCCTCTTCATAGACATTTCAAGCCACTTAAATTACCTTACCAAATTTAAATACTTAATAGCCAATCAAATATAATAATTCACAAAATAAAACAATTATTGGAAATAATAATCAACATCAAATTGCTCAATCTATAAAATGACAAAAGATAGGGCATAACAACACCACATCAATTTGCAAAACCCAACCCAAAATACATAATAATTTGAAAATAATATATACATGTTTGTAAAGACTTAAATATCACTAATTATAGAAGTGTTCTACAAAAAATCAAGACACACAAAGATACTCATGCACAATTTGTCAAATATTGCAATTCAATGGTGGTCTTCTCTTCCTTGTTAATTATATTGATTGTATCATAATTCATCTATCAATTTATATTTCATAGAAATCAAAATTTTTGTGATAACAATTAAATCTATGTTGTGTGCTATCCCAAAATGACACCACTAATTTGCTACTTGTTCTCTACTCAAGTATTACCTATATTCATGAATTTCTTAAATTCACAATCTAGAAACTAACATCATATGCAATATCATAAAAAATATATAATGACTCTCATATGCCACATATTGATAAACAATAATACACATTTTCCTTCATGTATAACTTTAAATATTTTATTTTCTCTCTATTTTGAACTTTGTAATTAAACAAATGTTATTTTAGATTGCTCATTTATTCTTTTTGAATTTGTAAAGCTGCATATACAATTGTTCTACATATCTATTACCCTACTTGTATATGGACTAATGCCAAGTTTCTCAATACATGTATTAAGAAACACTCAACATATCTATAAAATATTTGTTCCAAAGATGTTTAAAAAGAATATTTTTTTGACTAATTCAATCCTTAGATTAATTACAATATTTACATTAATTAGACACAATACAATTCACTACACTTAGTACAATATAGACATGAACCTGATGCAATGCGTCTCTTGTTGTATATGATTCTAATGCTTTGTACACGATTTTTATTTTTTATGTTTCACTTATCTTTGTATACATATATTTTTAAATGTTTAATCTTTATATTATTCTGATGTGGATATATATTAATGCATTGGGTATGTCATAATACATTCTATCTTATCTATGTATTTATGATACTAATTGATTCACTCACTACATAGTTATTAGTCATTGGGATTTGATTATGTTTTCACTAGAGGTTAGTTTCATTGTCATGGAGTTAACCTCACAAGCCATAGACTTGACCCTAGACCTATTTCAAATTTCAAATTTGGTCCAATGGTCACCTTTGATTTCCTCGCCCTTTACATGATTGAATGTTATATATTAATATTTAAAAGAATTTAATTGCATTCATTCCACATCCTTTCATATCTCCCATCTCTCAAGCACCCTCTCTCATCTTGGAACATTAAAGAAAAAATCAATAACACAACTTTTGAATTTGATACACTAAAAGGGGTAAAATCTACATTCTAGGGCCCATGCCTAGCCCCTTTGATCTTTGTACATTTTCCAAGGGTTGATTTAGGAGAATTTTGTGAAGAAAAGACAACTCTTCAAGGTATTTTTTAAATATTACAATTCTCCACATCATTAGGAAGAGTAGACAAGACAAATAATTATCAGGCAAATGACAAAATAGAGTTCAACTTTAAGTAGCATAAAATCTAAAGGTGCGAGATGAGTTAATCATCACACATCTAAGTTAGGTGGTTGGCTCAACCCCAAAAAAAGTGGAGGATCAACATAGAATCTTAAGCATCTATTTAACAAAGAGATGAAACTTTTACAACTTAAATAAATATCCCATAATCTTCACCAATTGATACACATTCTTTGAACATCAAACTAAATACCTAAATATTTTCAATACGATTAACATTTATTCTCTTAGATTCACACTTATTAATTTTAAATTAATTATTCTTATGTTATATATTGTATTAGATTAACCTAATCACCAAATAAAAAATTATCTTTACAATAATGTTCATGATTATAATAAAATAAAAATAAAATAAAAAAATATAAAATAAATCCAAATATAGACTAATAAAATGATTAACTCTTTGTGCTTGATGAAAATTAAATCTAATTTTATCCTCGTTAAATATTATTCTATTAACCCATTCAAAGAGATTGACTAGCAATTGTTGTTGGTCGTGGAACACAGCCAAAATGAACTCTTCTACTCATTGTAGTGGAACTAAAATTCTTTTCTCCACTAAATTTAAATTTCAATACAAGATTTAAATCATCGAAGAAATCCAACCTAAAAAGCAATATATCCAGATTAAATCAACTTACTCGAGTTAGTTTGTAGTTGAATGTTGATGGCATGAGCTATGAATATGATTATTCTACCTCTGCTGAAAACTTATGTCAATGCAAACTGCTATTTCAGTTTTGCTTCCATATGTATAATAAATAAACCTCCATATGAAATTATATAAAAATCTTCCATAGGAAAGATAGGAAGAGATTAAAGATTATAACCTATTTCCTTTGCAATCTTTGGATTTTTCCATAATGATTGCCCATCTCTCTCTTTTCTTATTGAATGATGAAGGCCAAGAACAGTAGCATAGAGAGCAGCAAGCCCATCTATCATTATAGAGGGTGATATTAAAATAAAATTAAAAGCATGTATCTTTTCCATTGAACTTGCCAACAAGTATGAACTCTCTATTCTAAATACAGCAAGATTCCAGAACTAGAAGTACTATTGACAAAATGTGCTTCTGCCTAAACCTTAAATAGACAATCTATATTGAACAATTCCCCACAGAAGCTGTTGTTTTATCAGCTTATTTGCAGCTCCTTTTGCTGCATCATACTTATATCTCAGTAATATTGCTTTGGTCCATACAAAAAAATTCCCAACAGAAGTAAAATTTATTGAAGTTTCTGATTCATACTGTCTAATCTGATCATTATCTGTCCTCAACTATATGACAAGAGAAATGCAATGTGGGACTGTTTATCATATGACCAGTATACTTAGCCACATTATTAAGGCTTTAGTGATAATTTTCTTCAACCAGTTAACTATATTGTAAGGCTTTAGTAAATGCTTAATTTATCTTATAATACATTTGGAAATACAAGCAAAATCAAACTGGACATTATATTAATATTTATTCTGATATGGATGTGTAATTTTGAGGAAAAGCCTTTAAAAGAATGATGAGCCAACGAACAATGTAAACCAATGAATGTACAAGATGAGACATTTGATCTTCTTGAATGAAGATAAGTATTTCACATATATTTCATTGAATGCAGAATTATAACATTTTACATATTATTTACAGCACAATGTTTGTCTAAAATTTGATTAGAAAAGCTACTGGTACATAAAGTGTTCTACAAACATTATTGTTCTCACATTTCCTACAAAAGTGGAATTATTATACGTGTTTAGACAAAATGGCCAATTTTAAAAAAATTACAGAGCTTTCCTTCCTTCATAAAAGTACATGAGCTTTCTTTTCTGGGTAGGTCCTTCCCAAACCAAGATTACAATGCTTTTAAGATCACTGACCAAGATTGATAAGATTTTCACAGTAAGGCAGACAGAGCAAGAGACTATCCTAACCAGAAACAGATTCCTGTACACAAAATTAGCAAAATATTTCATTAGTCTCTTAAAAAAGTACTGTAAACAATTTACGATTGATAGATGGAAGAGCAAGTGAGAATTTATTTAAAAAGTTTAGTACCGATTTTCCTTTGAATTTTAGCATTATATATTTGAACTATGTTAAATACTTAAAACTTCAAAGAACAACAAACTCTCCAGTTTACCTTTACCATTTTTGTGAATTGTAGATGTATCTTTCATACTGTCAAATTCTTCATCCATGGAAACAAAAACTTTAAGATTGTATCAACTTTATTGAAGTATTTCCTTCTCCAACTCATTCTTATCAGGATCAATGACATTATCCCTCCAAAGGCTGTTCCAAATGACAATCCCACTGCTATCTCAAACCATGGATACTCATTGCTTTTCTTTTCTTTGTTAATTGGAAGTGGAGGAGGAGGGGCAAATTGTGGCCAAGAACAGTTTTTGGGTAGGGGACATCCTCATAAATTTGCATTCCCTGAATAAGAGGATTCTCCAAATGTGCCAGTCATATGTCGTCCTTGTGGTATGCTTCCTGAAAGATCATTGTTTGATAAATTTAGTGAACCCAAATAGCTTAGAGATTCAAGCTCTGCAGGGATTTGTCCTGAAAATTTATTTCTGGAAAGGTCTAATGATTCCAACTGACTCATTTCTCCTAGACTATTTGGAATGCTTCCATTCAAATTGTTCATTGAAAGGTTTAGAAGCCTCAACCCCTTCAACTTCCCAAAATCAGAATCAACTTCTCCCTCCAATTCATTGTTTGACAGATCTATGGATGTGAGAGTGGAAAGAATATATGGGTAGTGCTGATCTGTACCTTTTAGAGTCATATCCAATCCATCTTGATATAGTAGCGCATAAGAGAGTTGGGATGTGGACAATATAAAACCATCTTGGCTTTCTATCGCCATTGCTTGCAAAGATGTAATTATGTGTGGAATTGAACCTGTGATATGATTGGAAGAAAGATGCAAGATCTGGAGGTTCAATAGTTGGCCAATCTCTGAAGGAATACTACCTGTGAAATTGTTGTCTTTCATCACCAACACTCTCAACTTTGAAAGATTTCCAACAAGTGTTGGTATTTCACCTCCAAATAAATTGTTCCCAATATCAAGAACTTGCAACTCTGAACAATTGACTATTGAAGGAGGTAATGATCCGTTCAAGTTATTACTATGGACAACTAATGAATATAAGATACTTAGCTTACTGAACACATGTGGTAAGCTTCCCTCCAAACTATTATTTGCCAAATTTAGGACTTGGAGATAAGAGCAATTGGACAAGCTTGCAGGGATTACTCCAGTTAGGAAGTTGTTTGCAAGATTTAATTGTTCGAGTAGAGATAATCTACCCAGGCTTGGAGGAATATTACCATTGAACAAATTGCCATTGAATAGCAAATGTTGTATATTAGGAGACCATATCGATGGGATGTGCCCACTCAATGCATTTCTAGACACATCTAACCTTTCTAGATGCATCAACATTGAAATATTTGAGAATAGACTTCCTTCTAGATGGTTTACTGAAAGATTTAGAGATTCCAATTGAGAACAAGTTTCCCATAGCCAAGAAGGAATTTCTCCCACAAGGCTGGTGTTAACTAATTCCAGTGTAACAACCGAGAATTGTGTGGAAATCCAAGATGGAATTTCTCCGTCAATCTTACATGACACTAGGCTTATTTCAGTTAACTGAAAAGATGGAATCCAGGTTGTGCTAATATTTAGCAGACAATCGGATAAATGCAAAAACCTTAAGTTTGTAAGATTGGGAAAGAAAGTTTCTGAAATCATCTGGTGATGGTTTAGTGACAAATCTAGAGATTCTAAAGAAGCTGGGAATGACGAGGAAGAGATGGTCTCATTGAAATGATTGCCACTACCATAGAAGCTATTAAGGGAGGAAAGCTGAGCAAATGAAGGGGGAATGGTCCCACTTAGTTGGTTATTAGAAAGATCCAACCCATAGAGTAAAGACAGATTACCCAAGGAATCTGGAATATTACCGCTCAGTTGATTTTTTCCAAGGAATAACATCCACAACAAAGAGAGACTTCCAAAGAAAGCAGGTATGCTCCCACTTAAGTGGTTATGGTCAAGTAGAAGCCACTTAAGAGAAGAAATATTTGCCAGAGAAGCTGGTATGCTTCCACTGAGTTGGTTGTCAGAAAGCCAAAGGTCTGTTAAAGAAGAAAGATTGTCCAAGCAGGAAGGTATGCTTCCTTTGAATTTATTGGTACTAAGGTCAAGGTGTGTAAGGTTTGTGAGCAAACAAACAAAAGAGGAAATCCTCCCACTGAAGCCATTCATAGATAAATCTAAATAGTTAATATAAGAGAGATTTCCCAGACATGGAGGAACAGCGGTAGTACCTGTTACACGGTTTATTGTCAGTGATGTGAGGAAACGAAGTTGGCACAAACTCTCACCTATCACACCTCGAACATCTGGAAAATAGCCTACATCAACAGAGACAACGTGGTTGGTATGGTTGTTGCAGGATATGCCGTCCCACATGGTGCAACAGTCTGTTCCATTTACCCATGAACTGAGAAGGCCTTGGGAGTCATTCACGCCCTCTTTGAAACGAAGAAGAGCTTCAGATTCATGGGAAAGACATGTGTTGGATAGTAGTCGATGGGACAGAGCAGGGTGTAGGCAGGGGAAGAAGACAACCAAAACTGAAATGATAATTAAACACAACTTCTGTAAAGAAATGGCCATTTGGGATCGAGGGGATTAGGGAAATGGAGATGATCTTCTGTAAAGAGCTAGTGCTTTGAAGTCAATATATAGTGGCTGTTTCCGTGCGGACCACTCCTCCGATAAACCTCTTTTCTACGATAGTGACCATCTATATCTTTAGATATATGTCAACATTATCAAACTTACCAGAAATTTCGTATCACACCATAGCATCCTGTAAACTTGCTGTTGTGCAGCATCTTGATAACTAGAAGGCTCACTGTCAATGAGCTCGCTTATTAATGCCACATAATCTGAATATTTAGCTGGTGGTCTCCTCTCCCTGCCACTCATTCTAGGAGCTCCCATAAACTCTTGAACATCTTGCGCAATCTGAGTTTCCACTAGACTAATCCTTCTCCCGCTAGTAGGAGATACACCAATAGATGGAGCTTGTTGTTCCTTATTCTGCTACTCCTGATCCTATGGACTCAACTCACCCAAGGTACCTATATCTGTATTTGTTCCTGTCACAGTGCCCTATACTTGAGACTCCTGATCCACTTTTGGAGCTTCAATATGTTGACTTTGTTCAACTGCTGGCAAATCTTGAGATTTTCTGAAGGCTTTCTCCTCTAGAAACTTCACATCATGTCTCACTATGATCCTCCTTGTCCCTGGAATAAAGATCCTGTATGCCTTGGAGGTTTCGCTGTATCCAACAAAGAAACCTTTCTCTGCAGTCGAATCTAACTTAGTTCTTTTTTCTAATGGTACGTGACAGTATGCTATACTACCAAAGATCCTAAAATGCCCGACCTCAGGCTTCTTCCCTGTAAAGCCTTCTTCTGGTGTCATCTTTCCCAAAATCTTATGAGGTACTCTATTCTGAATATAGACTGTTGTGCTACAAGCCTCTACCCAAAGATACTTAGGCAGATCCTGGTCAAACAGCATGGCCCTAGCTGCTTCAACAATTGCCCTGTTCTTATGCTCAGCAACCCTAGTTTTGTTGTGGGTTGTAGGGAACAGTCCACTCTCTCTTGATTCCTTCTTTGGTACAAGAACTCCTTGAAGACTTTGCTTTTATACTCACCCCCTGTTGTCTGTCTGAAGAACCTTGATCTTCCTGCCTGTCATATTCTCCACAAGAGCTTTGAATTCTTGGAAGTGACTGAAGACCTCATCTTTGGCCTTCAAGAAATATATCCAGGTCTTCCTGGAGAAATCATCAATGAAGGTTACGTAATACTCATAACCTCTCAAAGACTGAGTAGACATGGGACCACAAATATCAGAATGTATCAAGTCAAGAACACCTGTACTTCTACTGTCACTTCTAGGGAAGGCTGCCTTTGAAAATTTCCTGAGTGCACACCCTTTACATGCATCACCGTGCTCTGCATTCAACTCTAGAATTCCTATCACGATTTCTCTGAGCAATTTCAATGCCCCATGGTGTATATGTCCCATTCATCTATGCCATAGCTCTCCTATTTCCCTGCTGCTATTACTGCTCACTAGTGCCTTTGGAGTTTCAAACTACAATATGTATAAATTGTCACTTCTAACTCCAATCTACTTTACCTTCTTCCAATCCTTGTGTTTTAAATACACCTTCTATCCTTGAAAGAGTACGCTGTACCCTTTGTCTTCAAGGGTAGATACTGAAATCAGATTCATGTACATCCCTGGCACATGCAATACATCTGTGATCTTAATATCATTGTTTGACTCCCTCTGAAATGAAACAGTCCCTCTCCCAACTGGAGTGCATGTGGACTTGTTTCCCATTTTTATCTGGAAGCCTATTTCTTCTGCTTTGTAGTTGGAGAAGTTTTCTCTAACTCCTATCATATGGCATGACGCACCACTGTCAATATACCAGACCCCTGTAGTGCTCGAGCTAGATAAGCAGTTTAGAAGAGCGAACTCATATTCTAGTCTAGAGGATAGCTCATCAACATCCGCTGAAGCTGTTGTCTGCTTCTTCTTGTCTCCTTTCTTCCGATTCGGACATTGACTGACATAATGTCCTAGCTGATCACAACCATAACATTTAATTTTACTCAGGTCTTTCTTTTTCTTCTTGTCTCCTTTTGAGGTAGACTCACTACTTGAGCCTTTCTTAGCTTTGCCTTTGCTGGCAAGAGCAACATTCTCTTCCACCTCACCCTTACGACCACTGCTGCTGCCTCCATTAACATAACTCATTCAAAATTCTTCCTGAGTGAAATCAGTCCACAAACGATCCCAATCAGGAATATCTTGCCGTCTGGATACAACTTTGACAAAGATATCCCAATCTTTTGTGAATCCTGCCAATGCAATCCTGACAACCTCATCATCTAGTATTGCTACCCTGGCAGTTACTAGCTCATCTTTTACTGTTCTGATCCTAGTAAGGTAGTCCACAATGCTCTCCCCTTTCTTCATTCTGATGTTTCTCAGCTTATCCCTGAGAATCAACTGCTTGTTCAAATTTGAACTCTGGTATAGGTTGAGTATGGCATCATACATCTTTTTACAGGTGTCTAAATCTGCAATAAGAGGAACAAGGTGATCCTTGACCCCATCCATAACGATGCGTCTAGCTTTGGCATCTTCTTTCCGGTAGGTCGCCAGTAGCGTACCATCTGTTGGAACAGAAATGGTAGTGGTTGCATATTCCTTCACACCATTCTCCTCCAGTAACAGAAGAATTCTTGCTTTCCACACGCCAAAGTTTGAAGCCCCCTCAAGTTTGTCTAAATCTCTTAATCCGGCTGTTACCATTGCTGAAACCCCTGAACACAAAAAGAAAATTGAAACTTGCAGTGGTGTGATTAAACCCTAGTTTTCTCTTTCAAAGTATTAGCTCTAATACCATGTGAAAAATACGTCTCCCTTATTGGTGTTGTGAAACCCAACAATAAATTCAGTATTGTTTATTCTCATAAATTTGAATAACAGAAATCAAATGACTGAAACAATGAACTAAAGCATGCACAACACCATTCACTAAAATACTGAATGCAGAGAAAACCAATCACACTTTTACACAATGATTTACCCTGGAAAACCCCTAAATCTGGGGAAAAACTAGCATTCAAAGAGAGATTTTATTAAAGCAGAAAAAGAGAAATTTACAATAACTGCTAGAACTTGGCATCCACAATGAAACTACAAACTTGGATAATATTCAACTCCTTCTTCTATTCACTGCAACCTCTCTTTGATCTTGTGTCCTTTCTTGCAATTACCTTCAATCTGTATATATACAATGCACACATCTATCCTTTTTATAATCTCTTATTCACCAACGGTGAAGCAAAGCAGAGATTAATCTTAGAAAGAAGACAAAGTTGTTTCTAAAAAGCAATTCCCAAACTAGAAAGTGCGTAAAAGATAAGGCAGATAAAAATTAGGAAAGTTTATCTAATCTATCCAGCTTGGGTGACACAGTTCCAGGCTGGAAGATTTATCTTCCGAGCTACACTTTCAACATTAACTGGTTATTGCCAAGTTCAAGCCACTTAAGAGAAGAAACATTTGCCAGGGAAGCTGGTATGCTTCCATTGAGTTGGTTGTGAGAAAGCGAAAGCTCTATTAAAGAAGAAAGATTGTCCAAGCAGGAAGGTATGCTTCCATTGAATTTATTATCACTTAGATCAAGGTGTGTAAGGTTTGTAAGCAAACAAACGAAAGAGGGAATCCTCCCACTCAAGCTATTCATAGATAAGTCTAAAGATTCAACATAAGGGAGATTTCCCAGACATGGAGGAACAGTGGTAGTACCTGTTACATGGTTTATCGTCAGTGAAGTGAGAAAACGAAGTTGACACAAGCTCTCACCTATCACACCTTGAACATCTTCAAAAGAGGCTACATAAATAGAGACAACATGGTTGATATGATTGTTGCAGGATATGCCGTCCCACATGGTGCAATAGTCTGTTTCATTTACCCATGAACAAAGAAGGCCTTGGGAGTCATTCAAGCCCTCTTTGAAATGAAGAAGAGCTTCAGATTCTTGAGAAGGACATGTGTTGGATAGTAGTCGATGGGACAGAGCAGGGTGTAGGCAGGGGAAGAAGACAACCAAAACTGAAATGATAACTGTATGTAGCTTCTGTAAAGAAATGGTCATTTGGGATTGAGGGGATTAAGGAAATGCAGATGATCTTCTAGGCAGCGCATCTTGTAAAAAGTAAAGAGCTAGTGCTTTTAAGTCAATATACCAACTGTTTCAGTGCGGTTATTCGAACAACCATTTTAACTTTATTCTATGATAGTGACTATCTATATAATTAGATATATACACGTCAACATTATCAAACTTACCAGAAATTTCAAATCAGACGCACTAAGTTCTGTCCCCTTTTTGTGCTATTTGTATCAGGTGAAAGTCATGAGCCTTTTATGACCTGGTGCTGGCGTTATTATCAATATTCGAAGTTCAAGTGTATCTGTGGGTGTGCCTTTTTTATCATTATGATCTTTTTAATATTATTAATATATATATTTAATAAGAATATACATAAAAAGAGGTCAAGTGTATTTAGAATTGTTTAAAGTTGAGTAAAGTATGTTTAGAGAATATCTTACTTTATATTAAATCATGTGTGGGGTAAAAGTATATTTATATTTATTTTATTGTATCGAGGTGTTCATAAAAAGGAATGTATAAAAATTAAAATATAATTGACATTTTAAAATTAGCAATCACATATATGATGTGTCATGGGTATGCTGAAGAGGTATGGAAAGCCAATTAGATGTATTTTTGTTTTGTTTCTTTATACATTCATGTAATATATGAGTTCAATTGGTAGGGCATTAAGTAAACGATGTTGTATGTGCAACTAAGGTCTAGATGGACAATTGATGGCATCCCTTAAGTGTAACATCCTTGGAATGCAAAAAAAATTCAAATAAACAGTGTAAAAATGTTCTCTCTCTTTGTACATCTCTCACTACCTTTCTTTGCCTCTTTCTCTCTTCCTCTCTCGCTCCCTTCGGTCTTCTATCCTTCTCTCTCTTATATATAAAGAGTGATTGAGTTTATGTGCCAAGTGACAATAATCAGATTTGCATTTATATCGTGTTAGACCATTTCATCACACTTTAAGTAGTGCATGCTTCATGTGCCTTCTTACTTAAAACTTGGTGAGGAAATTCCTTAGTGTGTGAAAATAGCTTCCAAGAATATGAGTAGATCCAAGTGAAGGTGTGTTGACCAATTAGTATCTGATACATCAACAAGGATGTTGGCCTAGGTTGACACCTAGTATGGTGGATATACCCTTGTTAAATCTTGGACAAATGACAATAATTTTAATGGAATTTTGAATTATTTGTAATCAACATGTATGTCCTCATCTTAATTTTTTAGAGTCACATTTGCACTATCCTTTAGTTCCTTTATCCCTCTATCCTTCTCAAGATAGAAGACATATGAGGCATCAAAACATAAAACAAAGGGATAATAAATATGGAGTTGCACTTTTGCATTTGTCAAAGAAAAGCTTGCATAACTACTTGGAAATATAGGGTTGAGAACGTTACCATTCTCCAATAAGCTCACTTTGCTTAAGTGTTAATATTAAAAGTGTTAATGTTTATGATGTTAGCACATCGCTCAAACTATCCAAGATTCCCGCTTCTCTAAGTGGTTTTAAAATTGAGATGTTCAAACTCCACGCTATAACTAAAGGTCTCTTCTATTATTCGTTGAATGAATAACAATTGCCAATTATAATTGTTTTCTCTAGAGAATTATGATAGCATAAAATATTAGAAAAAAAGAACTATGTATAAAAATAACCTTACTCCAAAATAGACATGCTTGCAAACAATTCTCAAGGTAACAAAACAACTCCCTAACTTCATAATCAACCCAATAATAAAAGATCTACCAATTCCTAGAAAAGAAATCTTGAACATGTCCATCCATCATAATGCATAGATTTGAAGGTCTTATTATTATTATTATTAATTGATTCTAACTCCAAACTTGAGCATAGGTCTTAAAACTCTTTAGTAGGACATTAACCAATAAGCACTTTCAAAGAATCCTTGACTATTAAGACACTTGAATGAATAACCGTGTTTAAGTGTATAATATAAAAATGATCAAACAATGTTGAAAACAAATGAAGAAACTATTCTTGGATCATTATAAATCATAACAATCTATATTTGCTAACTTCCACTTTTAACTCTAAGTTTTTCTAAAAATTCTTATAAAATGGGTTTTTGCTTTATTGAAGAGCTTCAACATAATTTGGAATCAAAATTATGTCTACAAGCATAAAGGGAAATTCCTAGACAATAATAGATTGATATAATTTATTCTTACTAAATTTTTTAAAAGGAGTAAAATATCCACATTTACCAACTACTTGAATACTTAAGGCTTGATGACTCATGTATCACAATTTCTATGATTATCAAATCTACACATATATCTTCTTATTAACCCCTCTAAGATTAGTCGGAAATAAATGCTTGAATGTAGGAATTTAATTTAATTATTTTATTATTAATAATTACATCAACTATTCAACTTATCAAGATTAGCAAGGAATAATTATATAAAGGTTAAATTGTTATTATAAATGTGTTCATAAAAGTAAATATACATGACTATTGAGGTGGGCTATCTAGAAGCTTACGACATTGGAATAATGCTCTACTAGTTTTTTTATTGACTTACTTTAATCTTCAATAATTTAGATTTAATACATTTTACCACCCACATGCCTCCTTTTAAAAACTAATATAATATTCACTGATATTCTTATAAGTTTGTTTATTATTTTACTAAAGGTTTTCTTCTTATATTAACTCTTCCTTACAATCTAGAATTTACATTCAATTCTAAAAATTATAAATTATTTTCTAGCAACCATTAATCACTTGGCTTAACAAAATAACTGAATTACAACTAGTTTTCCCAAGCGACTTAGCTCGTTCTTTTGATGTATATTACAATGGTTCGAATTGAAGAAAGGGGCATTGCTTGTTCTCAAGATTGAAAACAAGGTAATATATTGGATGCAAGTATCGACTATTAGATATAGAGACCAAACAAATTCAAAGTAAAGGACAAGTTAACAAGGATCATATGCAAACAACCAATCGTTGATCAACGACTTACTATTGAGACCATAGCAACTGTGCACATCTAAATTTATTGCAAGTTGAAGATTTTAAACAAAGCATAGAGGTTGGTCTTTCCAAGGTCAGATTTTAGAATGAAAGGTTTACATCAAAATTTTTCATTCATTGTGCTTATAATTTTCCAAGCCTCGACTCAAGATTGGGCGACTATATATGGGAGAGGATTCAATAGTTGAGCATGTTTCAATAGTTGTGATAGTAATTTTTTATATAATGCCCAATAGTCATTATAGTAGTTGTTTATATAATGCCCAATAGTTGTGACATGACTACCCTAGCTTAAACAAATTGTATTCCTTTGATCTAAAAAGCAACCAATCATGTGATGCCACATCAATGCTCAACTACACATGATGTGAATGCACAAGTATTGGTAGAACTTTTTTTTGGGACCTTTTTGGACATCTTGACAAAAAGAATTTTGATGTGGCATCATATTTGATGATGTGTCCCTGAAACGAAAGTTATAAGTAGGGGACTCTCCAAGTAAGCTACTATAAAAAATTGGGAGTGATTTGAAATTTCCATGTAGGATAATTAGAAGTGCAAAGTTAGGATGCACAACTACCGAGTCCTCTCCCCTACTGTGTGACATTGGTCAAAGGCTTGAATGACTACATAGACTCTTCGTTCAATGCCATGATAGGGAGAGACTTGGGGTCGACACCACCCTTTAGGGAACCACCCCCATATCACTGCCCTCTGATGAAGTGGTCACAAACTGAAGAATTTCCATGCTATCGATTGGGAAGATTGGTAAAATTGACACACATCATAATATAATTCAAATTTTAATGTTTTCAAATGTTCCTAGACCTTATCAAGCCTGCTGGTTTCTTTTTGCCTTAACTTTGTTGAAGCATGATATTAACCTAGTCGCTAAACATGTTTGTGTAGCCACAAATGTATGCCTATATATATAAAAAAAACACTTAGTAGATTATTCATTTTCTACCATTGTTAAAAATTTATGCATTCATGAAAACTGAACTAAAAATTATTTATCACAGATCTTGAGGAATATAAAATTTAATTTTAATTGATCAACTCTTCTACCATTACTATTTAGATAATCAAATAAAATAATATTGATGCTACACTTATCTAAAATTAGTTGATCTATATTTCCATCTTATTCAAAGCTCTAATTGTTAGGAAATGTTGCATTTAACCCATGATCTTAATCCATTTCCTACATAACCCATGAGAGATAAACATGCATACAAGTTGCCAAAATGCATAGATCAAATAGACAAGCCACAAGATAACACAAGATATACCCTGGAAAAACCCTCAAGAGGGAAAAATCCAGCCTCCAAAAGCATCCATATTCCATCATATTACTCAACAATAAAGCAATACAAGAGTTACAATGAATACCTCTGAAGCATCAAGCCCTCCAATTCATCCCCATGTGTCCAAGCATGAATCCACACATCCCATGCCATGCTTCACAAATGCACTCCACAAGAAGACTAAATAATAACATCCAACCCACTCAGCCAACCTAAACCACTACACATGTGCTTGCTTTTATAGACATAAAATCTCACAAAATACTAGTGGTAAGGTAAAACCATGTACCACAAAACCATGGGAATACAAAACCACTAACCCCTTATTTAATATTGGTAACTAAGAAATCACTTTATTTAATATTTCCCCAATATTAAATTATTATCACATGTCTCCCACACATTAAATAATAATACAATGTTACAATTCAACATCAAGTGGTCCCCAAATAATTGCCTAGTGTGATTAACCATACCACCAAGGTGCATCACACCTAAATAATTATTTAATTACAATATTATGATAAATAATTTTATGCAATAGTGTACAAAACCATATCCCAACATTCTCCCACTCTTTGTATACATTGCATAAGGGATCAATACATGAAATACATCATCATAGCCATACATGAAATCACATGAATCTATAACATGCTCTTGTGCTCCATTAAGATACCTAAAATAAGAACAAAGTGATCACCATCTCAAGCAAGAACTCCTCTCATCCTTCAACTTGCCACCTATGGAAGAAAAGGAATATGCCAAGGTGAAGATGCACCAATCCATGAGCACAAGCATCAAATCCAAGTGATAACAAAGGTTCAAACCAAGTTTTTGTCGATTAAAAAAACTCACATGATTGGAAATAGCATCCACAACACATGCTAATATATCCAACCATCCATACCTCCAAGGTATCAATACATCAGTAAACTCATGCCAATAACATATGCAAACTATAATGCAACCACAACCTCCCTGTATAAAACCTATCAATGAAGAACATACATATCTAGGAACTCCCACTACGTAGGTAATGTCAAAGCATATCAAGTCTACCAATCAACACTATATCAAGGTGTGATAAGTAAATCAAAGCATGAATTACCAAGAAAAATAACAATGATCCACACATACAACCCAAAGAGCTGCATAATCTCTCACAACATGTTGCCACCATCCTCCCCAAACCATGAACATCTAGGAAGGAACCATGAAGAGAGAAACTTGTAAACCATAACATGTCCTCCTACCAACACCTCAAAAGTGCATTGTTGTGTCAAGTATGATCTCCTAACAACCCCAAACGGAAAGCCTCAACAACATTCATAACACTCAAGCTTCATAGATCAAGTACAACATATGAATAAATGTAACAATGCCAACACAGATGTAAGCCTCTCTAATCAAGAAGATCAAACTCAAAGTAACCATCCCCAATACTAGAAATCAGCCCATAAACCATCTCCTACCGATCGTCATCAAAGTATGATATCATAAACTCAAATGCACAAGGAGATAACCATGCCATAACATCCCTCAAAATTAATCCTCCAAAAATAACTATCCATTCCTCAAGATCCATATCTATGAAAGATAAAGCATATAAACTCATGCTAAACCAATCCTCAAATGAGTTTCCAAAATCAATCAACATGAATCTTCTCAATCCCATGAGAATCAAAAGCACAAAACATAACACATCTAAAAGATATAATGGGCAAATACCTCTCAAATAGTAAACTGTCGAGTAGACCAAGAGTGAGGAATGAGAATGCTCCTCTAGGATAACCAAGTCATCATGACTCACTCTAAGAATAGTATCTCCTATCGGTCAATCATCAACTCACATCCATACCCAGGTGAAAGCTCCTCGATCTTCCTATTGAAACCTCCAAATAGTAATTGTCTCAAACAAATGTCTCTAATCAAAAGAGAACTCCAACCATCAACTACATCTCCATGTATCCACGAGCACCTGTAACCAATCAATCCATGCTAAAATCCAAATGCAATATAGCATCATCATGAAGTAATCAAACAAAAGATCAATGTTTAGTACAAAGAGAACCACACATGATCAATGTCAAAGCTCCAACCACATAATCATGAACCTATCATGACAACATGATCTAACCATCTCCTCCTAGGAGATCACATGCACCGTAACATACATCTTGGTATCAAGAGAACACATGTACCATGCCAAAATCTAATCTAGAATCAAGAGTATCATAACAAATACACTCTAAACCAAGCAACCATATCTCCAATCACATAAAGATAACCATCACCAATGATGCATCCTCGCCACTACCAACAACTCCCACTGAACTATGATACAAGCTACACATGGCTTCATTGAAACCATCCTCTCCATCAAGATCATCCATGTCTACACGCACTCAACTGCAATGTTAGTAACATACAAGTAAACCAAGATCTCCAAGCTAGGAAGATACATACAACTTCCATCAAAACATCATAAACCAATCCAACACTGCCAAATCATCATTGTCAAAGGCTCCCATTGAAAGTGTATAACCAATAAATGTACCAAGCTATCATGACATCATGATTAAACCACATACTACCAGTCCCATGAACCGACTAATCAAGTACTCAAATCATCCATCCTCTCAATCTCAAAACAACATACTAATGCACAAATCACCACATACAAGGTCAACTAATGAAATATGCAACAACAATGAATCAAACTTGGTGGATATAGATAGTCCACATCCAAGTCATCTCATTGCAAACCAATAGGCTGTACACACCTACAAGTTGCATAACTCGTAGATCCAAACCACTAAAACATGCAAACTCATCATCACACTAATAACCTATAAACTGAGATATCGAAGAAGATAACAATGTAGACATCAAGAATCAAACACCAAATCAAACATAGATATGATTTTCCAACCATGTCCACAAATGAGTAATCATAGTCAAGGAACCAAATAATCATCAAGAAGATAATACCAATCTCCTAACATCAAACCATATCACCACCAAACACCATATGTCCACAATTGGTTGCTTGCATCTTGAAATGCTTTAGTCCATCCCCTACAAGAAACTTGTGATGTAGAATTTTCCATGCCACAATCTAAGCATTTGCTTCTGCCTTGGACTTCCAAATTCGTTCACTAAGACATCACAATTTTTTTTTCTGGGAAATGACAACTCCATTTTTTATTTAGTCTTGGATTCAAATTCATATGTAGAAGAATCTTCAAGTAGATATTCTTCAAAGGGAACCATAAGAATGAGTATTGATCAATCCACAACCAGTCCACGAAGAAATTGCAATGTAAAGAAGTGTAGATTTTCATTAGCATCTCTACAAGAATTAATGATTCCACAAAGATCATGAAACTCTTAAGCCTATTGTTTAAATTAAAGAAATTTTTGATATCTTTCCAATTGCCCCAATCATAGGAATCAAAATACCAGATGTCACTAAATTATCTAACACCTTCTTTGAATAAATAAAGGGCTAGTTTAATAGGAAAGGAGACAACAAGAGGTTGTCTGTGATATTGAACTAATTTGTTCCACCAAATAGAAGAGGTTACAAAGCTAAAACCATGTTGTAGGGAGTCCCCTCTCTAATTTAGAAACTTGAAAACTTGTTGCCAAGCTTTCCATATAGATTGTAGTGGAAAGGAGGCCTTAACACGAACAAACTGAGCCAATATAATTTTATCCAACCAACCCACATTATTCATTGCAGCCATCATAATATGATGATGCACAAAATTTTCCATGGTTCACCTCCTGACAAAGCTCTAATTATGCACTTTTTAGATAAACAAATCCCTTAAGTTATGGGATCCAAAAGGCCTAACCCCACTCTGCACTTAGCTTGTATACAGTGTAACCAAGAGGAGGCATTAAACCCCACTTTCCCATCCCAATTGGCCCACAAGAACTGGCGAATGAGCTTGTTTAGGTCCTCATAACCTTTTTTTGAGGGCATCCAACAAGAAGAATAATAAACATAAGATGCCAACAATATCTTATTTATAACTTGAATTTTACCAACTAAAGACGAGAATTTATTTCCCCAATTAAATATTTTAGCTCTCAATTGGCTGATGAACCACTTCCACATATCATGCAGTGTAACCCCTACTCCAAAGGGAATGCCAAGATACCTGGTAATCTGTCCATGTTTTATCTACTTCCAATCTTTAGGAATCCACTCAAGAACTAAACTAGCATGGATCATAATGAACTTAGTTTTATGATGAGCCAATTTAGAGCCTGACACCTCACAATATAAATCTAAAACCTGCAGAACATTCTCGATTTCTGATTCAAAATTTTGAATAAACAACAAACTGTCATAAAAAAAGTGAGAATTAATGACAACTGCATTGTTGGGAATGGACACACCCTTGATCAAACTCATTTGATTATATTTTTGCAATAGATAACCAAAAGCATCAACAATTAAAACATAAAGAAATGGTAATAATGGGCATCCCTGTCTAATTGAACGTTGCAAGGGAAATGTATTAGACATAGCCTAATTGATCACTAGCTGCGCATTCACCTCATTGAAGATCATTTGGACATGATTACAAATTTTGGAACCAAAACCCAACCACTGTAACATCTTAATAATAAACCTCCACTGCATCCTATCATAAGCCTTATCAAAATCAAGCTTAACTAGTAGAGCATTTTGACCTGTTTGTTGGGCCCATTCACTTGTCTCCCGAGCCAATATTAAATTATCAAGTATAAATATTCCACCAAGAAACCCAATTTGCTCCAGTCTAACAATCTCTTTTACCACTGATTTAATCCTATTTGCTAAGGCTTTAGCAATAATTTTGTAAGAGGTGTTTAGTAATGTGATAGGTCGCCACTCAGAAATAAGGTTTGCATTTTTCCCTTTGGGGAGAAACTTAATTAAACCTTTGTTAATATTTGGTCCCCATGATCCTTGATTAATGGCTTCCAAATAAGCTATGTAAAAATCATCCTTAATATACTGCCACATGGTTTGATAAAACTCAATTGGAAGCCCATCAAAACCTAGGCTTTTGTTAGGGGCCATAGAAAACACTACATGTTCCAAATCATCAATAGAAAAGTCTTGATCAATAAAATGACTATAGTATTGGTCCACCTTTCTAGGAATAACATCTTTGATGATATCTTCTAAAACTAATTGAACATTGTGCCAATGAGATACCTCCCTAAAAATATTCTCATAGAAGTTATGAAATAGGTTTATGATATCATTTGTGTTTGTACAAGACCTTCCATCCTCACCCTGTATTGGCCCAATGAGCTCCTTTTTATGTTTATAGTTCAAATAGTTAAAAATTTACTTGGACCCCTTATTTCCCTCTTTTAACTAGTGCAATCTGGCTCTGATCTTAGCTCCTTGATCCTTGTGCATATCAAATTTATGTAGTTGAGTTTCAATAGATGCTATGGAAGCTTGGATAGAAATGTCATAAGGGTTTAGGTTAAGCAATTTTTTGTTCAGCTCCAACTTACCTTGTAGTGATTTCTCTTTACGTTTTTGCTGCCATGCCAATCTCTTACCAAAGGCTCGTAAGAAATCAACACATTTGGAAATAACAACCTACCACCATATCCTATAGGATTCCCCTTCTTTTGGCTTAGGAATGGAGTTCCAAATTCCAATTAGAGCATCTACATAGGAAGGTATTTTAAGATGGGAAGTATTAAGTTTAAATGGCAACTGAGATTCCACATTTCTAGAACTATCACTTGTAAAGGAGCAAATAATAGGAAAATGATTTGAGAGAGTGGTGGAGTAGTCAACTTTCACAAAGATCCTTTTAGATTCTTGGAGTAATTGTAGGTTAGGAGAGACATAAAACCTATCTAAATGACTAAGTTTCCTATCGACACCCAACCTACAATTAGTCTAAGTGAACCAATTACGTTTGTGACTTGACCTTTTTCTGCAAATAGGGTCTATAACCCCAATAGAGTTGTGACACAAAATCCATTTATCAAACTCTTCATTACTTAATTTGACATGGTTAACCCAACTATGATCAGTATGGTGTTCCACCATATTAAAATCACCTCCTAACACCCAATCAACATTGGGAAGGTGATTAAACATCCATTCCCAAAGAGCACATCTCTCTTTTGCAATGTTTGGCGCATAAACCGAACAAAAGCCAATGGGTTGACCATTGATAAAAGCACGGATCCAAATGTAGCTATGTGAAGGATCTTTGGATTTATTAATAACAAACCTATTAATCCATGAGGCTATGCCAATAACAACCCCCCTTCCCTATGGAGCATATGAAAAAAATTGCATCACTCAATATGCTGGATAGAGAAGAGATAAGACGGGGACCATTACTTTTTACTTCTTGTAAGAAAACAATACCTGGTTTCCACTTAACAATAGCATCCTTGACCTCAAATTTGAGGTGAGGGAGAGACAACCCTTTGATATGTAATTAAAGGGCTACAAATAATTTTAACTTTACTCTCAACTACAGATTTTATTTCGATCCAACAAAATTACGTGGTTATGAATCTTAACCGTTGGATTACGACAAATAAAGTTTAGTTATACTTTATCCAGATTCAAGAGACAAAAACTAACTATTTAATTATCATAAATAGGAAACTCAAAGAATCAAAATACTGAAAGAATTATGTGACAGAGAAGAAATAGAGAGATCACACTTGATAACAGAGTTTGCTCAATTTGAGCTTCGTCTCCGGGTCCACTTCTCAATGTTAGACTACTTTATTGATATCGCCAAGCAAAAGCCTTCTTACAATATCAAGCTCCAAAAAAAACTCGCATAAAACTCCTCACAATCTCTCTCTCAATTTTACAATTTTTGGTGTTCAAAAATACCTTGTAAATTCTCCTCCAAACACTCTCCAAAGTTTTCTTACAAAGGCATAAAAATTCCCTCAAACACCTAGTTCTCTCAAAAGCACATGGTTGAAAATCAAACACCTACACCCCCTTTTATACATAAAAAATTGCCTTAATAAGGCTCAACCATCAAAACAAATAAATAACCTTCATCTCCGTTTATAAGCCCTTATGAGTTTTTATGGTTTTTTTTTTGCAATATTCATTTGTTGGGTTGTTATTAACCATATAATTATTTTCGGGTTTAACAAGTGTTTAAAAGAATCACCACCCCTTATAATAACATTAAAATCCTTTTAAATAATTCCTAACCCCCTTAAAAATATTATAATTCGTTGAAATATGAAAAGGGTGGTTAAAGGGGTTAATTTGTTGAAATATAAGTTTACGGGATTTATTTCTCTCCTTGTTTTATGGGCAAGGCAAGAGGATTTTAAGGGATAAAATCCCACCAAATCCTCTCTCTTTTAAATTTCTTTGTTTTTTTAAAACCATACGTGTTTTTTTCTTTAATAATTATGGTTTAATATATATTTATGCCAACTCACCACTCTTGCCACATCATCTGCCATGTCCTACCAAGTGTCAATTTATGGTGATGCCATGTCACCACTTTGACCAAGCTTTACCGCAACTTTGACTGGTCATAACTTCCACATATATATTTGGTCTGTTTAAAATGCGTTGGAAATTCTCGTCAAGCTCTATGTGATGGAACTAGTAGAGAAATGTTCCATGATCATCAATTTTTTTCGTTTGACCAGCTTTGACCACATGTTGACCAAATTTTGACCGAGCATATCTCTCGCATACGGTCTCCTTTTGACGTGATTCAAATTGCGTCTGGACCATGTTGGCGAGCTCTTCAATCTGAGACCACTTTAGTCTAATTCTGAGACTTTGAAATTTTTGAGGTTTTTGGATCCTCCTAGATCACCCTTTGACATTCTAAGAAAGAGTTTTGAGCTTCATGGCTAATCAAGGTTAGAGGGTTCCTCCTCTTGTGGAAGAACATCAAAACGATTGGCTAGCACAATAGAATTACCAGACTGCTCATTTTCCTTCACTGCAGGAATAGGGGACCTCAATCTATGTCTAGTAGGTGGTGACAAGGAATCATGTCACATAGGAGGAGAATGAGACCTTAATATCCTCCTATGCAGTATAATTCCTTTTACCCACTCACAATGTGTGGAATAAGGAAAATTAAGTTTGTAGGTGGAAGAACAGAATCAAAGATTATAAGAAGCATTGAAATCTCTAGCTCCTAGATGAAAAGGATGATTCCTTATCCACACTAGCATTAGGCATAGATGACTAATAAATGTTACCATTTTGTGAAGAGACTTGTCCAACTAGTGGAACAAAAGTTTTGGAGGGTTCTTTCCTTTTTTTAGCCATTCTCCAGCCATCAGTCATAATAGCATCTTTGTAAGTAGGTGTGCTCTCATTTTGACTGTTATCCTTTGAGGGGACATCAACATGCTATTTCGATTGTGGTACTGTATTAAGCACCTTAGTTTGAGTATTTTGCAATGGCTCTATATTTGTTGTTGCTATTATAGTAGTTTGGGCATATTTTTTTTCCTTATAGGACAATCTCTAATTAAATGACCCTCTTGTCTGTAGAAAAAGCAAGCATTTGGTTTGTTTAAATAAACTACTAGGTAAAGCATATCAACCCCTGGCCCAATCAATATAATTTTCTCAGGTAATTGATTGTTTAAATCTATTTCCACACAATCCCTTGGATGCACCCTTAGGCCAGAAAACTTATCTAAGTTATTTTTACACCAGAGAACCCTCCCCAAGTTTGAAACGATCTCCCTTAAGAAGGGATTGAATGCAAAGTTTACGAAAGGTAGCTCAACCCACATGGGATACTTGGACTTAGACGGGCATTTCAGATGAAAATCCAAACTCCAAGCCTGTAGATAGAAAATATGACCACAAATCACCCACATCCCATATTGGAGGATGACTTGAGCATGATCGGTAGATTTGAACTTGCAAGCTACATACCCCTTCCCCAACCTCTTAGTGTCTCAATCTCCTAGCCTCTACTCTCCTAGTTAATTCTAGCCTATTTATAGATGTCATTTTTTGAAGGAATTCCTCTGAGAAAAAATAAAATCACAGATCTAGTTTGACATTCAACAATACTTTCTACCACATCATCAAGAAGAAAACACTCTAAAGTCTTACTCGCATCGTCAATCACTTGCTCCTACATGTCTTTGTCACCATGTTTTTCTATCCCACCTTTCTCTATAATGGCACCATTATACCCTTCACTATCTAGCTGCTCACCCCCAACCCTCCTTGCCTTTGCCTTCAGTCGCATTGGAAAGGAAAGTTTATGATGAAGCTAATAAAAGAGAACAAGGACACACAGGTCTAAATAGCTAGAATATTCGCTTCCCACTCAATCAAGGAAAAAATAAGTCAAGGTCCTAGATGGCACCACAATAGTGAGCTTCCTCCATAACAAATTGAAGCCTTCACGGCTAAAAAGGCTCAGAAAGCCTCATACAACAAAGACCTGCTGTAGGAAAGAACAAGATCCAAGTAAAACACGCGGTAGCAGCAGAAAAAAGTAGCTTACTCAACCCTAAATCATAGTAAACACACGGTAGCAGCAAAAAATTGGAGATATTCTCAAACCCTTGTGCTTGTCTTCTCCTTAAAAAGTATTTACTACTTTTCATGGTGGCGGACCCTACCACACTTTTCAAAGCATTAAAAACCTTTTAATTTCCTTCTTCCTTGAAAACATACAACCATTCTTATTTCTTAAAGGCACTCATTTTCTCAAAAGTCTTTACTACTTTTCATGGTGGTAGACCCTACCACACTTTTCAAAGCATTTAAAACCTTTTAATTTCCTTCTTCCTTAAAAACATACGACCATCCTTATTTCTTAAAGGAGTTTAAAGATTTTTTTCACCTTAGAAAAAAGCCAACACACTTTAATGGCGGTTGAAAAGGTCACGGGTTGGGTATGACCTGTTCACTCATTATGGCTATCAGTACCTATAGTACGGGGGTTTGCGGACCCCCACTTGTATATATATATATTTAATTTGATTTTTCAATTAAATTTTTTCAATTATAGTTGTTTTAACATTTTTTATTTTTAGGGTTTTTTTATTATTTTTTTGATTGATTTTTCTTTGCATATTTTTTTTTCGAGATTTTTATTTTTTAATAATATTTTTTGCACATAGGGAAATTGGGTTGTGACTAATTTTTTTTTGCATTTTTTTCAACATTTTAAAAATAGGTCAAATTTTATGTCAATCTTCGTCTCTTGGCTAACCTGAATCCAGCCATGCGGTCCATTTTGTCTCAAGAGGTCATCTATTAAATTTTCCCTAAAAAATCCTGATATGTAAATTAAAACCAAGAAACTCTCTTTCACCCAAATTCAAAAAACTTCATATTTGCAATAAACCCAACAAATATTGGCAACCCAAAAGCCCAAATTTTCATATAAACACCTGCAACATGTGCTTCATATCTTGTAATTCCTTAAACCCTACATGCATGTCCATGGCTTCAACTTTGCAAAAAACTCTCAAACTAGGATTATAACAAAAATTCAACCTTGAAAGCTCTAATACCACTTGTTAAGAAATATTGCATTTAACCCATGATATTAATCCATTTCCTACATAACTCATGAGAGATAAACATGCATAAAAGTTTCCAAAATGCATAGATCAAATAGACAAGCCACAAGATAGCAAAAGATATAACTTGGGAAAACCCTCAAGAGGGAAAAACCCAGCCTCCAAAAGTATCCATACTCCATCATATTATTCAATAATAAAGCAATACAAGAGTTACAATGATTACCTCTGAAGTATCAAGCCCTTCAATGCATTCCCACGTGTCCAAGCATGAATCCACACATCCCATTCCATGCTTCACAAATGCACTCCATAAGAAGACTCAATAATGATAGCCAACCCACTCAACAAACCTAAACCACTACACATGTGTCTACTTTTATAGAAACAAGCTCAAAAAAAATACAACTAGTGATAAAGTAAAACCATTTACCACAAAACCATGTGAATACAAAACCACTAACCCTTTATTTAATATTGGGTACTAATACATCACTTTATTTAATATTTCTCCAATATTAAATTATTATCACATGTCTCCCACACATTAAATAATAATACAATGTTACAATACAACATCAAGTGGTCCCCAAATAATTCACTAGTGTGATTAACCACACCAACAAGGTACATCACAATTAAATAATTATTTAATTACAATATTATGATAAACCATTTTATGCAATGGTGTACAACACCATATCCCAACACTTAGTTTAGTAGTTATCAATATAAACTATATTTTCCTTAGCAATGTAGTCCAATAATAATAACTTCATTTATTTCCTTTTTACAAGAACATAGACTTATGCAATATTCCTATTGTTAAGACATCTTTCTCATAAATCCTTTGTTAATTTAAATGTAAAAACATATATGCAAATTTGACTAGTAAAGTACAATGCAATAATCCTTTACCTAAGAGATCCTTTCTTTTATGTACAGACACCTTAAATAGATATTTAGAATGCCACTACTAACATTGTTTATGCCAATATATTTGGAAATGTATTACAACTTTTGCAAATGATTCGTAAAACTTGAAAGTGAAAAATACAAGACAAAATTAGGACACCATTTTTGGCATCCAACACAAAATTTCCTTTCTCACCAAAGGAATTTTGACAAACTTCATAGTATCTTTGAAAACTCCCTCAAGAACCTGAAATGAACAAGTGTGGAAAAAAAACATTATGTCGATGGGCTCTCCTCCCATTCATAGGGTTATAAAACAATCCACCCCCGAGCATGGGGTAATCACTTAGCCACAAGTGCTAATTCAACATAAGACAAAAACACAATTAGTACAAAATACTTCACATATACTTACAACAACCATCACATAAATACATTCCCAAAAGCACAAAGCACAAGTCTATCACAATGGTTTGCCACAAGGGAAAACCACTTAGGGGGAGTAGGGGCTCAACCAGACATGGGGAATAAAAATATAAACATCATAATCACATCTCCATAATAATATTCACATAATCTCCATATCAACACCACAACAACACCACACCAATGCCGCATCAAAACCACACCCATATCAAATCCACCCTTATTCCTCCCAATAATATATTTGTAGAAAATAATGGGATACTTATATCCCCATGGATGCAAGGGCACTCATACCTCAGTAATTGCCATTACCTAAACAAGATACTCTTATCCCCAAAATGAAAAGCCCCAATGTGAGGGAGCAACTCCCACTCAAACCCCACACATGGAGGACTAAAAATCATTCATACAAGAGGGAGTCACCTCCCCTAAGAATGGATACACAAAAATGATACAATACATATATGAAGACTTGTCACATCAAAAGAAAACCCCAAAAGAAATCCCCAAAATGAAACCCTCATATCAAATTCACCTTTTAAGATACAAAAAATATCACTATAAAATATCAAGAAAGAACAATTACCTCCAATTTTATAATCCCACTAATGGTAGACACAAATGAATGGTTTGCTCCTCCTCTCCAATAATCTCCTCCTTCTCCCTAGTTTCCCCAAAATAAAAACAATTCAAGATCACAAAAGAGCAAAAAACAAAATAAGCATGGTAACCCTCTTCTCTCCATGAGGAAGAGGTTTTAAAGGGAATGGAGAAATAACTCCCTCACATAACCACCTCAACCACATAACCAACCTCTGTTTTTCGTCAATCTTATGAGTGGGGACATAATAAGGGTTAAAACACTTCTTAAAAGATTACTCATAACAAAAATAACCTTCCCACCTATACCTTTAGGTGCTAGGCCAACTTTTAGCACACAAAACACACCCTAGACCCCTCTAAACACACTTTAAAATTCACTTTTCTAAAATTTCAAATTCAAAAATCACATAATACATGATACACACCACACATGAAAACCACATAACACAAAATAAAAATCAATAACCCATAGGATCTTAATGAAACATGGTTGCTAAGCGAATCCCCTCAATTCCATCGGTATTAGAAATGCTTGTTCAGTCAACAAGATGTGTCAGTATGATAGCCATATATATGTATATAAATCAAAAGAAATAAATTACATTTGCATATCGTCATAAATCAACTAATCTAACATAAAATGCCACATATGATTCATCATTTCAAGATTAACCAATTAACCATATCAAGATTATTACATGAACGATATAAAGCATCACATCCATAATGACACCAATACCTTCCAAAATATGCACTTGTATAATCATCAATCATGAAATCTAATATCATATCAAATACCATCCTCAATAAGTGAATATGCATGAACAAAACACTAAGCCTCATAATCATCTAGAATATATCCAAAGTCACCAAAAGATCACACCAGAGGATAATATATGAACTGAATAGTCAATCATAAAATATATCATTCATAAGCAAGACAATTACTAGTCACCAAGAACCCTTATAACTTAATACAACTAATATACAAAGTGCCACTGCTAGCAATTAGCTAAAATTTAACTCATCAAGACTAAACATCTCATTCCACACACACATGCATAACCAACCAAAGAACACACCTAGGTAGATCATAGAAAAATCCCAAACCCATTGAATAGGTAAAATTTTCCAATTAACCTTATCCAAAATTAGTCAAAGCATACAAACCTTCATGATGCACAAGAGTGAACATCGCTCATAACTCAGGTATAACATCCAACATGGAGGCACATGGAACATTGAAAAAGACTCATCAAAACACATAGACTCAATAAGACCAGAGAAGATAGGGTCTCACATTCTCCCTCCCTAGAGTTGGACTTCCTCCTAGAATTCTTTAAATATTAAAGAGAAATATTTTTTTCTCAAAACCTTCCAAGTATTGCTAATTTTTTTTGTTGTTGCATAGTAACCTAAAATATTAGAGTAATCTCTATCAATACGACCCAAAATATTATTATCCACACTACACTAAAACAATGTTACACATATAGACGACAAAGCCACATTACTTTGTAAATTATCTAAATACTATGCTACACATAAATATATATACGAGAAATTTACTTCCATTATCACAATTATATGGAAATGGTCATTAACATAACACTGACCTACCAAGAGGTTCAAAAGATGGGGTTTATGAGGATGAACATTGCCAAATGCCACTGAATAGTCACATACCTTAAAATTAATCTGAAAACCGCATAGCTACAACTCCATTATGCCATCACTAAGTTACCATAAAATTCAAAATATTATAAGAAAGTTGGTCTTGAGGTCCTCTTCACTAGACCCTTCCAACATTTCCTAGCACCTCCTCTTCATTTGTTCAAGGGTCAACATTCACAGAGAATCACACACATAAAATGAATTATAACCATACCAAACCGGTCTCATCATAATCCCATCCTCACAATATAGATTACCTAGCGCATCTACACCCCCACACGACCTACCAGGGATCCCTCTTGGATATAGAATTTTACAACTTTCACATTACACCACACATATGTCAATAGTATAAAGTTATTAAGAAGCCTCAAAACTAAAGAAAGCAAGACAAGTTCCAAAATTACAAAAACCTCATAAAAGAGAAGTAAAGAACAAACAAAGTGACAAAAAATAAAATATCTTAATTCACATTAAAATCATTTAAATTCAATTAAGTCCTTGAGGCAAAAAGGACCATAAAACAATTTAACATAAATTAAATAGCTTAAACATAAAACACTACTGGCATCAACTTTAAATAAAAGATAAAGAATTATAATTTAAGAAATTAACAAAAATAAATATTCTCGCAAAAAAACACATTACATCCACAATGTGACTTCTTTTAAGCCACTCAAGGAGTGGAGGGGATTAGAGATCTTAGACCATAAACACTGTCGAAACTGACACTTGAATAAAATAACCATAGTAACATCATGGTCTTATGCTATCACAAACCTTGCATTCCATTGCTTCTTATTATAACTATCAGATAAAAATAAATAATTTTTCTTCTTCCTACTTTTTACATCGCTATGCATGAGCCATGATTGATGGACTTGACCCCTTATACCAAAATGGAACAATAAGAGTATCTTACATCTATGAATTCCATCCAATATTTATCAATCCCCAATATCTTCAACCCAAGTAAAATATTATCTAATGTTTGGCACACTAGATCTGCCTCAACCCATGGGATATGAAAGTCAAGGAAAAATGTATTGTACTATGGAAAATTCCAGTGCATAGCCAAAACTTATTCCACAACGAAACATTATATCTTCACATTTGTATTTATACCAATATAATTAACATAAGGGTAAACATAGGTAGATCACTACAAATTTCCACCACACTCTCATCCCATGTTAGATATCATGTGTCCCAACTTGAGTCACAACACACAATCCACCAATTTTCCACATAATTATTTTTATTTCTTTAAGACTATTTAGTTCTTTTTAACAGTATTTATCAAAGCATACCAATCATAAAGTTTAGAAGAAAACTAAAACTTATACCCATTTTACTTATATTATTCTAGTGCTACTTTGATTTTCCTATATTGCACTTATTTAACTATCATTAACATTGGCAAGGTACACACATGAACGAAACTATTTATATCTTGATTTAAGTTTTGAATCTTTATTAACACTATTGTTTTTTTCATACTTCAACTTGTATCTCTAAGTTTACTCTACTATTATAATGTTTCACCTTTCATCTAGCAACCCAAGGGTTCAAATTTGAGACAACTTATCCCCTTTAGCATCCAATCCCTTACTTTCAATGCACTATAGTCAATAAGTAAATAAGAGTTTAAACCCTAACAGAGCTTACCTTTGGCTAAAAATTATCCTAGGTTACTGAATAAATTCAAGTTTCAATTGACATAATATGAACAAGAAATTAAGCACAAAAGACATAATATATTTTTCTCCCTTTTTCTTGCTATAATTGTTTATTTCGACTTAATGAGGAATATTTTCGTAATTTAAACAGCCATATAGAAAGGTTCCTACTACCTTAGTTTGAACTCTTCCACTTGGACAATTAAGTTTTCCCTTAGTCACTTATTAACATGTCCCCAATAAATACCATTTAGCCCAAAAGAAACTCACCAAATGATCACCTAAGGTTGTGACCTAATTCATAATAAAAGGAGAGATATTTTCTTGTGATAAAGGTTAAAGAACATACCAAATTTCTCAAAAAGACTTAACTAATGTTACTTATAATCAAGGATTACCCATAACTATGACTCATGAATTTTCACAAGGAAAGATATTAGGAACAATTATTTGAGGTCAACATACATAAAAAGGTGGTTCGTCAATATGATTATGGATGTAGAATACCTTCTAAAGGTGAATCTTTTATTCCATCATGATATGAGAATGGTGCCAAAAGAATTATCACATTTAAAAACCTTGAAATAAAATATGCTAGAGGAATCCTTGTTATTGGATTTTTTTTTTGCCTAGTTTAGATACTACTAGAACTAATACCATAGATGATCTCTAACTTGATAGAATTCTACACTATTCACTATCATGGAAAGATAACTAAACTCTTAATTTAAAGACCTAGGTTACAAACAAACAAGGACTAACATGCTAGTTCTCCCATCTTAGCAACTAAGACAAGTAATTCATAATAATATCTTATTGTAGACATCTAAATTTGACCACTTCCATATGGTCAAGGTCGTCTCCTTAACTATCATTTTGCTCATCTAATTCGTCATCTTTGCCAGTATTAATTAAATCACTCATTTAATTAATATTTCGTGCCTTACATAAGGTTTCCGAAGTATTTAATTTAATAAATATGTTTCCCCTCTTTCCTCTCTAAATTAAATAAATGTACCACTTTATTTAATTTAGTCATATTATCTTTTGAGATTTTAAATTTATTTTTAAATTTCTCACTTTCTCTCTCATTGTCACATCATCCAACTTTTGCAAGTCTCTAATCCCTCTTAGCAAATCTTACCCTCTTTCTTAGTCATAATTAATTTATGATTAAGATGTGCACACCCTTAATCATCATTACGGTCCCATCATCCATAATTTCCCACTTGCCTTTAATCTATTATTAACTTGTCTAATCAAGTACTTGCACAACCTTAATCACTTAATTAGGTCATCCTAATCCCCATATCATTTATGGAATGTGTCATAAGTCAACCTTATTAAAGACTTTCTCCTTTTGGAGAAGACACTCCATTCTCCATGTGAATTTTTAATTCACATTTAATCCCCCAATGCATCCCTTGGAATTTAAAATTCATTTTCTCATCCCCACGAGGATATTTGAAGAATTTTTAATTCCTCACATGTCCTCTTACCCACATGGGGACAAGGACCTCCTTTATGAGGAGATCTTGTCTCAATCCCAAGGTACTATATTGTACTACCTCCATGTCATGTACTATCCTTCCACCTCATAGAAACATCACCTCTTACAAGCCACTTCACATGCCACATGTCAAGATGTGAGGGCTTGTGAGTTCTCAACTCACCTTAGCCCTACATTTTGATCTTGGTGGCTCAATCTTGACCATCCATTTTCCTAGAGAACTCCAAATTCTCTATAAATACCCCCTATTTTCTCTCATTTTAGGAGAGATCATTCATGCTAGCCAAACTCTTGCAATTTTTTTCCTTGAGCTATACTTAGCCAAATTTCCATATTTGCATCCATTTTCACTCATCTTTCCATCATAATCTGATTCATAGTTTGTATCTCTTGCCATCCAAGGAGCATACAACATCGAAGATCGAAGGGCCAACCAAAGGGCAACTCAACAAGGTGAAATATTCTATTTTTCTTTGCTTAGTTAATCTTTAGGCTAATCTTGAGGTGTAGCATGTTTTTAGTTGTTATTTGCTCTCTTTGTTTGCTGTTCATTTTCTAGCAAGTAAATTCATCCTATCACATTTATGGCACACTCGGTGGGACCCACAAATAGGTCTCTTGCTTTCACATTTGCTATTTTTTGAGTTTTTGTAAGTGTAGGTTATAGAGGGGCAGACTCGACTTACATAGGGGCGGACTTGACCTTCCTGGGGTGGACCTGACCTGACAGACAGGCGGACTTTCCCTCCATAGGCGGACTCAACATTGCCCAAGGGTAGATCTGCCCTCTGTAGACTCAAAAACTGGCTTTTTGCAAAATTCTCACAGAGGGGCGGACCTGACCTATAGACAGGTGCACCTGCCCTCTAGATAGGTGGACTTGACCTCTAGACATGCGGATTTTCCCTAGACAACTTTTTTCTAGAAGGTAAAATTTTAATTTTTAGCACTCCTTTTGACTGTTTTAAGGGTTTTTAACCCCTAACTTAGGTACATAGTTTAACTAGGGTTGTCAATTAACCTTGTTTGACATATTTTTTGGTAAGCTATTTTACACATCCAATTCCCTTGTGCCATTTGGAAATTCTGGGTGATGAGAAATCATAGCTTACCAAGTCTTTTGGGTCATCCTTTTTTTATTTTTCTTAGCAGGACCTGCTTGGGGATTTCATCACCCCAAGGGATGATTCCAACCACGCATACCAACGGGGTATATAAAGGAGGGAGAGTGAAAACTATACCTCAATCCAACCACGTTGTAATTAGAAAAGCGTCGAGATGACGTGAAGAGTTGGTACGAGCCTTTAAGGTTCCCGACTCATGCTTGTAACGGGTTGGTGTTCACTATTTGGGCCTCACATACCGGGTGTATATCGAGGACTCCCTAGCAGCCATGTTCATCCTAGAATAGAAGACTTTGTCGACCATACCTTCTCTACTAGACTTAGGTTTGTGTTGTTTGAATTGTCTTCTTTGTGTGAAACCAGTGATTGTCTGATTAATTGACTCAACCATATCCTTTTCATTGATGATTGTTGCATTTTGAGTCCTTTTCCTTAGTCTTGGAAAAAGTCAAGTTTAAACCTGTCTAGGGGTGAACCTGATCCACCTAAGGGCGAACTTGACCTATAAACAAGTCCTTTGGAGCCTATTTTAGCCATTTTTGACTAACCTTTTCTCCATAGGTGGACCTGCCCTCCAGGGGCGAACCTAACCCATCTAGGGGAAAACTTGACCGATAAACCAATCCTTTGGAGCCTGTTTTAGCTAGTTTTGACCAACTTTTGCTCCATAGGTAGACTTGCCCTCCCGACAGGTGAACTTGACTGTTGGATAGGCAAACTTACCCTCTGCAGGTGGACCTGAGCTTTGACCCACCCCTTTCAGGTTTGTTTTGGAAAAAATTGACCATTTGTTGTTCCTTGGGCAGACCTTGTCTTCACAGGGGCATAATTGACCCTTGATCGATCAGCCTTTTCATCCATTTCATCATTTGGGACCCTCGTTTCATCGTTTCAAATGTTCATCCCCTCGGTTTGAGTATCCATTCACCCATTCAAAGTCCTCTTTTACCCATTTTGAACCCACATTCTAGTCATTGTTTCCCCATTTCAAATCACCAGTATTCCATTGAAACCTCATTAAAGCAGTTATCCAAATTGACCTAGGTGTTCATCTCTAACCGTCATCCATCAAAACTAACTTAGGGTAGTCATTCATCCTAAGTCGGTCATCCTCATCGGCCTAATCAATCTGCTTCTATCTCAAGTTGGATTTGGTGCCATTATCATACATCCACCCTTTAGTTGGTTAATCAACACCTAGTGTTACCAAGGATCACTCTCGAACCCAGTTTTGAATTCTGGTAATTACCCTTCATCCTAGTCGATCATCAATCCAAATCAAATCATTATATTATCTAGTTCAGATTGACCAATTGTCTACCCAATCCGATCTCATAAAAAAAAATCCACTTCGGTAGAATCAAATCAATCCTATCGAGCCACGTCCTCGTCGGCTAATCAATCATCAAATCCAAATCAATCCTATCGAGCCATGTCCTCGTCAGCTAATCAATCATCAAATCCAAATCAATCCTATCAAGCCACATCCTTGTCGGCTAATCAATCATCAAATCAAATCAATCCTTTTATCACCAAGGTCATCCTAGCATCCTAGTCCATCATATCATCTTGCATGCCCGTTCAGACCCGATCACAAACAAAGAAAATGGTTGAGCAACAATCCCAGCCAAATATCCCTCAAGATCCCAACAACCCAGTTAATGCCTCACAAGATCCCCATAATAGTGCAAACATCCCTCGGGATCCGCACAATGGTAGATCATCACAATCCAATATTGATGGTCAAAACACATCACCACCCGGGGATGAGAACATGGTCAACCAACTTGAACTTACATTTGAGGAACACTTTAGTAACCCTGTCAATGTGCAAATGACAGATCACCTTCTCGAAAAACATGGGGAAGAAATATTGGCTCACTTAATTGAAAAAGGTGTCAAGCTACCATCAGGTATCGACCTATCCAAGTATAGTGGTTCAACACCTAACATACCCCAAGGTTCACCAAACACACTAGGTAGTTCATACGTCCCCAATGTTCCTCTCGTAGAAGGTTGGCATCAACCTGAATTCGGCAATGACATTCTGTACCCCATTAGCAATCCCCCACATCCTGCAATCTCAGTCATGGGGGCTCCTCAAACAATTGATCCCAATGATCCTTTTTCCTTTGGCATTCCACAAACCATTCCGCAACCGCCGCCACTAATGCTAATGACACCATCCCTTTCAAATCCACCTCCTATTAGCACTAGGGGCAGCCCGTTTATTGCATTGCCTCCACCTTTTGGAGCCACAAACCTACCATCACCTTTGCATGCATCTCTACAACCTCCCTAATCTAACCTACTGCCTCCATTACTGCCACAAGGTACATCCCAATCAAGTGTCCCCTTTGGTACCCAACAGCCTCCATTGCAAAATGCCCCTACATTATATTAGCTGCCTCCTCAGCCACAACTGCCACCCAATCCCTTGTTCTCTTCACAACAACCACCATACCAGTTGCAAAACAATCCGTCCTGACCTCCCACTCAAACCATATCCCTATCTCTCGCGTCCATCCTACATCTGCAAGCTCAAACACAATACAACATCTCGTCTCGGCCCACAAAACATCTCACATCACATCAGCAACCACCACAAAATCATTATTACCATAACCAACAACAGTCCCAATAGCAACCACCTTATGTAGCCTCCCAACAGTTGCAACAATACCCTCAGTATCAACAAGTCAATCCGCAACATGACATCCAATCTCCTCAACAACCTACCTCACATTTTTATCAAACAAATCCATACTATACCTCACAACAACAACCCCCGTACCAAAAAAATCCCTCGGCTTACCAGCAAGGGATTTCATCATTCCACTACCAAAATCCATACCTCAACATTCCGACGCTCTCTCAGCAGGATCCTTTATCATCCTACCATCCATATCCATCCAACCCACCACCAATCAACTCAGATCTATTAGAAATCAAAGCCGCTCTGAGAGATCTTCAAGCTGGGACTGGCAAACAATCATTCAAATTCGAAGACATATGCCCGTATCCATTCGATCCATCCATCTCATTGATCCCCTTCCCTAAACATTTTGAAATGCCAAAGTGAGGAACAAAGATCCTAAGGCCCACTTGCAGGAGTTTTACTCCTAGTGTTAAGAGGTTATGCACAATGACAACTATCTCTTGCGCCTGTTCCCATGAAGCCTGACAGGCAATGCCCTAGAGTGGTTCATGACCCTCGAAAGAGGGTCCATAAAATCTTTTGCGGACCTGTCAGAAAAATCTCTCCTACTTCTCCTTCAATTTGGAGAAGGACACTAACACCTTAGATCTCCTCAAAGAGAAACAACGTGAGGTGGAAACCTTTGCTAGCTACCTTCAAAGGTGGCGTGCACTAGCAAGTTGAATGAAGACCCCTCTAAAAGAGGACATGGTCACCCTCTTCATGGAGAACTCTCATCCTAACATGGCTCATAATTTTAGATTACATTGTGTCACCACTTTCACGAAGATAGTGGAAAAGGGATCCATCATTGAATGTGCCCTTGTCTCTAAAGGGCACATCAAAATACATAGCCATGATAAAGAAAGGTCATTTGGAGATAAACCACATTTTTGGAACAAGAACAAGAATGCAGTGAATGACTGCATCACTGATACTAAACACGTCCAAGTGGCTAATACATCCCAGAGACAACAACCATCCGTACCTAACGCCATATCCGTACCACAAGGGGGCACCTCGTCCTCCTCAACAGCCAAACCAGAATAGTTAGGGGAATGCTAAATACCAGTATACTCAATTAGGATAATCCTTGAGTGTCATCTTCAATAAGTTGTTACAGATCAACTATTCGATCACTTACCCTGTCACCAAACCACTTGACGAATCTAAACCTAAACCTACATGGTTTAGGGAAAATGAATATTGTGAGTTCCATAAAATCAAAGGACACACTCTGAATAAGTGTCAAGGTCTCAAAAACTATGTCCAAGATCTTATTGATCGAGGAGATATCAAAGTCGACACTAGTCAAGCTCAATCGTCTAATGCTCAATTATAGATATATAAAATGCCTTTCCAAACCATAATCAAGGCGAGAGCACTTCCAACAACAATCCCCAAGAAAATAGCACAAACAACATAAGCTATAAGAATGTACCCCTCAATTACAAGGGTATTATTCATTACATTGAGCAGGTAGAACCCCATGTATCTATGATACATGTCAAGGTCAAAGACCCTCAATGTGTTGTTATTACACGATAAGCTCACATCACTGTCCCTGTGGCCTCCGCACCTACCTAGCCAAGTCCTGTAAACTCTAAGTACAACATTCTAGATCACTTAGGGAAGACCCTTACTCAGATCTCAATCTTGGATCTACTTAAGTCTTCTCTTGTACATCAAGAAATCCTCAACAGAGCCTTACAGGAAACCCATGTACCTAATGACATCGATCCTACATGATTCCAAGCTTTGGTAGGACGCCTGGCTTTATCTTATCAACCGGACTTCGGCCAGAATGACATGCCAAATATTGATGCCAATCAAACCGCCCCTTGCATATTGAAATCTTGGTTGCCCGTCATAAAATAAAAAGGGTCTTGGTAGATAATGGCTTTTCCCTCAATCTATGTACTTTGAAATTCATAAAATAGGTGGGGTACACTCAACCAGATTTAAGCAATCAAATCATCACGATCAAGGCCTATGATAATGCAGAAAGGAATTATGAGGGAATTATCAGTCTTCCTATCCACGTGGGACTTGTAGTTTAGTACACTACTTGTCATGTCCTTGATCTGTATTTACCATATAATCTCCTCCTTGGCCGCCCATGGCTCCACGCTATGCAAGCTATCCCCTCCACGTACCATCAGTGCCTAAAATTATTGGTTAATGTACAAGAGATCACCATTTATGTTGAGCCCCAACCATTTGAATACTGCTGTGCTTTAGAAGCATCATTTCCCCATTTACATTATTGTCCTGGGGTTGAAATGGGGGAATCTCAGTCATCATCTGCCAATCCACCCTCCACCACGACAACCACTCCATCTTCCACCACCAATCCTACAGTCACAAAAGTCTCGATCATTGACAAGGGGTGTGGTGAATACGAAATGCACACTGCTCATAATGTAGCAACCATGCCACCATCACCACATGAGTACAGTCAACCTTCACATGCTACTCCAAAAGAGGACAAGACTATCACCTTTAGTGCAAAGAAATTCCTACTACCACTTTCAGGTCCCCTAGTATCAAGATAGATGCACCAAAAGAGGATATAAGTCAATGGGTATACCAAGAAGAACCCCAACCAGATCCTCCTCTAAAGGAATACTTTCAGGAAGCATATCCTTGGTCAACTAAGTTTGCAGAAAAAGTATAACTACCAAGGCAAGGGCCTAGGTAAAGAAGAACAGTGGCAGTTGCAACCTATTGATACATCAAAGCTACCAAAGAACATAGGCATTGGATACGAATAAAAGCAGAAAGGCCCTGCAACATCGTCTAATACTTCCAATAGTGTTGCCATGGATGATGGCTCATTGGAAGACATACCCGAGGAAGAATCCATCATACGTACATACGATGACGTTGATCACACATACCTGTCATCCATGTTTGAATGCCTATCTGTCTATACCATTAGCCTATCCCTTTGTCACCCTGAGCTTATTGATTGGGACCTACGTGACATCACACTAGTCAATATGTATGTGGATACATATGTCAACCTTATGGGATTGGGGGAGGATGAACACTCTAGTCGTAAAAGTAAGAATAAGAAAAATAAAAAGTGGTCATCTAGTGAAAACCTCCCCCAGGCACTTCCTGACCTTGAAAAAGTAAAAATAAAGGATGCATCCTATGGAAAAAACCTCAAAGAGGTGCTGGAGGATGGAGATGTTAATTTACCCCTTGTGGGAGCTCAGTTATCTACACGGTCATCCATCCTAATTGAAGAGACTCGAGAAGTTAATCTGGGTACTGCCAAAACTCCTAAGATCACATATGTGGCCAAATCAATCTCAGATTTGAAATATGCTGTCATCATCCAGTTACTCCAAGAGGGTATTGTTAACTTTGCTTGGTCATATTCAGACATGCCAGGCTTGGTCCTCGCTTTAGTGGTTCATCATCTAGACATTAGCCCAAATGCCAAGCCTATCAAACAGAAGCTCCGCAAGATGCATCCACAGGTAGCATTATTAGTCAAGAAGGAACTGGAGAAATTACTAGATGCAAGTTTTATCAGACTAATTGACTACTCTGATTGGATCTCCAATATAGTACCAGTTGCCAAACCAAATGGAGATATTTAGATCTGCACAAACTTTAGGGATCTTAACAAGGCCTGCCCAAAGGACGACTTCCCTCTGCCTAACATTGACATGTTGTATGACCTCACTGCAGGACATGAGATGTTATCTCTTATGGATGGTTTCTTTGGTTATAATCAGATCCGAATTGCACCCAAGGACCAACACAAGACTACTTTCACAACATCTTGGGGTACCTTTTGTTACAATGTTATGCCCTTTGGTCTCAAAAATGTAGGGGCAACATATCAGAGGGAAATGACAGTCATCTTCCATGACCTCACCCATATCATCATGGAGGACTATGTTGATGACTTGTTAGGGAAATCCAGAACCTGAGCAAAACATCCCACCGTCCTAAAAAAGATCTTTGAATGGTTGCAACATTACAAGTTACGACTAAATCCAAAAAAGTGTGTCTTCGGTGTTACTTCAGGAAAATTGTTGGGTTTCATAGTCTCTCAAAGGGGTATTGAGGTTGATCTCGCTAAGGTGAAAGCCATTTTGGACATGCCACCCTCGCACAATCTAAAGAAATTAACAAGTCTTCAAGGGAAGATGCAATCCATCCAACGGTTCATAGCTCAACTTGCGGATAAGTGTTAGCCATTCACCCATCTTCTGAAGAAAGACCCCACCTTCCGATGGAACCAACAGTGTCAGATGGGTTTCAATAAGATCAAAGAATACTTAGCTCATCCTCCAATCTTGATGCCACCTATTCGAGGAAAACCCCTCCTACTTTATATCTCCGCCACATCAGTTGCACTGGGGGCATTGTTGGCACAACATGATGAATCATTGAAAGAGAGGGAAATCTACTACATCAGTTGGACGTTGGTCGGCTATGAATTAAACTACTCTCCCATGGAAAAAGCCTGCCTCGCAATAGTCTTGAGCACACAGAAACTCCTACATTACATGCTCAACCATCCGGTCAAAGTAGTTGCTAAAATTGATCCACTAAAGTATCTGTTATCCAGAACCACTTTAACTGGCCGCATGGACAAGTGGGTCATGCTCCTAAGTGAATTTGATATAGAGTATGTGGAGCAAAAAGCCATAAAGGGACAAGTCATAATTGATCAGTTGGCTGAGGCGCCACTAGTAGATGCTTACCCTCTGGTCACTGAATTTCTAGACGAAGAAGTTTACACAGTTACAGAAGCACCAACTTGGACACTGTATTTTGATGGATCATATACTCATAATGGATCAAGCGCGGGAATTTTATTAGTTACCCCTCAAGGTGACTACATTCCAAAATAATTTAGGATAGCATTCCCGTGTACCAACAACATGGCAGAGTACGAGGCCCTCCTCACTGGCCTCTAAATTGCAAAGCAGTGGCACATAACTCACTTGAAAGTATTTGGTGATTCATTATTAGTCATCAAGCAAGTTAATGATGAATTCCTAACAAAAGATGATAAGCTGTTGCCCTATAAACGCATGGTGGATGATTTCAAGAAATATTTCACCTTCATACAATTTGACCAAATTCCTAGGGTACAAAACAAAGCAGCTGATGCAATGGCCACTATTGGCTCCCTGCTTGACATTCCTAAAGATCAGACAAAATGTGAGTTCCTTGTGGAAAATTTTTTAATCCCAACATATGATATTCCTGAGACTGACATGGTGTGCGATATTGTGGGTCCCGCTTCCCCTTGGTACCAGGACATATATACCTATCTCCATGATAATATTCTACCCCCAAACCTCACACGCAATCAACACAAATCCTTTGTTCATCACTCTTCCCGATACATTATCATCAGTGATACGCTTTATTGTCGCGGGTATGATGAAATCCTCCTTAGATGTTTGAATGAGACCAAAGCCTGCACGACACTAACAGAGGTACATAGTGGTGTTTGTGGAGCTCATTCAAATGGTATGGCCATGGCCAAAAAGATTCTCCGAGCTGGATATTATTGGCCTACATTAGAGCATGATGCTTGTAAATTTGTGAAGAAGTGCCTTCCCCTCCAACAACATGTGGACTTGATTCATGCTCCAGCCCAGGACCTTCAACCCCTCCTAGCACCATGGCCATTCTCTCAATTGGGTTTCAACTTGATTGGAAATATTTACCCACCATCATTCGATGACCATACATTCATAATTACGACCACTGAGTACTTCACTAAGTGGGTGGAAGTAATGCCACTCTCACAGATCATTGGTATTCAGATCTCAAAATTCATCCTTTAGCATATTCTCTGCATATGTGGTATCCCATCCTCCATCCTCTCTGATAATAGAAAAACCTTCAAAAACCAAGCCATGAAACACCTCTGTGACACCTTTCATATCCAGCATCGTTGGTCAACACCTTATTATCCCCAGGGTAATGGTTAGGAAAAAGCAACCAACAAGACCCTAATCTGCATCCTCAAAAAGGTTTTGAATAACATTAGTCGATATTGGCACCTCCATATTCATCCCGCCCTCTAGGCATATCGCACCTCCATCCGCACCCCTACAGGTGCCACTCCCTATTCTTTAGTCTATGGCATCGAAGCCATCTTGCCAATTGAAGTTGAGATCCCATCACTGAGAATATCTCTAAAAAATCTTATTAGTGAGGAGGATGCTCGTGCTGCACGACTTGCACAAACGGAGTTACTTGATGAAAGAAGAATCAAAGCCTACGATCATTTGCAAGCATATCAGAATCGCCTCAAGCGTAACTATAATAAGAATTTTTGTCCTCGAAAATTCCAGGTTGGTGATCTTGTCCTTAAAGAGAATCAACATACTCAGCAAGACCGAGACAAGAAAGGGAAATTTGAAGCAAACTGGTTGGGGCCTTATATCATAGCCGCCAAATATGGATCTGGGGCATATAGACTGACTACTCTTGAAAGAGAGCCCATAGAAGAACCCATCAATATCATGCATCTGAAGAGGTTCTACACCTAAGTCCGCTTGGTAACCCCACCTAATGAAAAAATCAAAAAAATCAAAAAATAAAAAAATAGTAAAGAGAAATAAGTTCATCCTATGGTGAAAACCACCTTTTGGTGGCGCCTTGGATAATTACGGATGGTGAAAACCTGGTGACAAGCATCATCCGTAGAGGGCTTAATCATTATCTACCTGGCATCCTAGTTATTTTATGCTTTCATCCTCACTATCACCTTCACCCATCCCATCCTTGGTCACTTGGTATATTTTGATTGAGCATTAGATGATCCATCTAGGCTATCTCTCATCCTGAGCTTTTCAGTATCCCACTCCAAGCTTATGTCATTCGTCTCCTTGTCAGTTGGTTTGTGTCATCACGTAGAATCGTCCATCGTGTCGGTCTCCATCTAGACCTCATCCTAGCACGTCCTTAGTCAAACTATGTTACCCCTGCGCTATCACGTAGGAAAGGTTGATCATACGATCCTCCTCCGGGGCATTTGTGTGTCATGTATGGTGTCATTCATCATTGGTCACCATCATCCTCTTTCCGCTTTATCCATGGTCTTTTCATGAACTACGAGGGCTTTGCACTTTCACGTAGGCAAGGCTAATCTCTGATCGACCCTTGAGCCCCTAGGTCTGTAGGGTGTGTTAGTCCGTGTCCTTGTCTAGCTCATTCTTCACAAACAAAATCCCTTAGTGTCAAGACATCTAGTTAATGAAAAAAATCTTGCGTCAACTGGGTCATTCTAGTTTAGTATCCATCATTGGTCTCAACAGGATGCATCCTTCCTAGCAGACCACATCAATCCCATCCATCCCCTTGATCCTATGGCAAAGGACGTTTTGAAATTGATTGCAATTTTTTTTTTTTTATGCTTTTGGACTCTATTTATCATTTGAGCTCCCTATCAGCACTTTTCATGGTCGCCTTGATCCATCATATCATGATGTGCTTTGACTTGTCAACATAGGGGCGTGTCTTGATCTTTTCTTTCTTGGTGTCTTCTCGGTTGTCCCACGTAGTACCCACCAAGATCCCTGAGGTCTTGTGTTATGCTGGGGCATCCTTGTGGGTTTATGGTTATCCTAATACCTAGCCCAACCAAGGTCATCATGACCTTGAGGTGTCGGGATAGCCTTCTTGTTTGATGTGTTTGTTTCATGCATTGGATGCCAACTCGCCTTGATCTTACATATCAGGGTATATCATATCATCCTGCATTATCAACATTAATATATGCATAATCATCCATTCACATAAGCATACAATATCATGTACATGTGCATAAACAAATCAAATCATCCATCCACATAAGCATGAAGTATCATATACATGTGCATAAATAAATCAGATCATCCATCCACATAAACATGAAAACATCATAAGCATATCATCCATCCACATAAACACAATAACATCATGAATCAAATCATCCATCCACATAAGAATGTAGTATCATATACAAGTGCATAAATAAATCAAATCATCCATCCACATAAGTATGAAATATCATATACATATGCATACATAAATTGAATCATCCATCACAAAGAACATAATGCATAGTGTCAATAAGGACTGTCCCATATCATAATCAAAATAATACAATGTACATTGTTGGAACTGTAAAATTATGAATAGTTTCACAAGTTTTTCATACCCCTGAGTTTCTAGAATAATCATCATCATAAGCACAGGGGCCTTCCATCATGACATTTTGTTTGCATTTTTCCTATATTTATCCCAAAATCCATCGGGTCATGCATTTTCTATGTTGCAGTTCCTATTGGCATAAGCTCATAACTGTCTCCCCGACCCACAATGCATTTTTGCTAACATATGTTTGTTGCAGGCATATCGGCATGAGTTCTTAATTGTCACAACAATTGACATTCAACTATGGGTATATATCAGCATGAGATGGCCAAGGTCTCCCCGATCCATTTTGCGAATTCTACTGATAAACGTTTGTGTTGCCTATCGGCAAGAAGTTTTTGATGTCATAGTGATTGGATTTTACTTACTGTCAGCTTTCAACAGGACTTCTTCACGGTTTTGGGGACAGAAAGGGAACATATCGGTAGGAGTTATACCATCGAAGCAAGGTCTTACCGATTACATTATGTCTCCCTGACCGACAACAAGGGTGCTCATCGGCGAGAGGTTTTTATTCATTTTAATATCATGGAGAACTTCCCTTGTCTTACTGACTGATACATATACATCTCGGTAAGACTCATGAACTTCGATGTAGAGTCTCAGCGAGCCCGTTAGGTCTTGTCGACAAAGTCTAATGAGTGGCTTTCGGCGAGAGGTTGGTATTGTCTTAGTGATCTATGGCGAGCTCGGGGTATTTTGGTAGGACACAGGATAATCTACAAAACGTCTCCTCGACTATGCATTGTCTTGGCGAAGGTGATGAAAGATGCATCTCGGTGAGAGTGTGCTTTTGTCTCAGCGACTCAAAGTGGATGAAGATTTTTGGAAAGAAATAATATGCTCTACGGGAGGTCTCCCCGATATCATAATGTTACAACGATACATGTAGAATAAAATAATGCATCTCAGGGAAACATAATGTGATCGATACAACTTCTTCCCAATTTTGATAGGTCACGGTGAAACACGAAGAATAGGGGACGACTGGCAATTTAATTGCCTTCGGCATGACTACGATATGTCTTGGCGACTGTTCCAGTGTTGATTAATAAAATTCAAATACTGTGGTCGACATGTCGATGTTCAAATACCGTTGCAGGCCGACATGAAATGAGCCCGAATTTGGTGGTAGGCCAACACGGGAGCTCCAAGTGATATGTTTTATGATGCTGGTGTATAAATATGCATTTTGTAATTGTAAAATCATCATCAACTATTAGTTATTCGATATATAGTAGGAAAATTAGATGGATACAATACAATAGATTTATCAGATCAGAGACTATGATGCATGTTTTCAAAATGGAGGTATTTATGGAAGTCAATTGATGTTGCTGCACATTTCTGGTGTCAATTATCTATTGAATTTAATGAAAATATTGCTAAGCTGTCTCCAAAATGGATTCTTTCTGATTGTTTAAATTGATATAACAAGTTTATATTCAATTCATCAGTGCACATTTGCTATATCTGTGTGGTTAATCGATTGGTTCTTTCAAGCAAAGATTAAATCCTTTTTGTTGATCACAGTAATTAGAGAGATTCATTTGGATTGTTAAAGTGGAGCTTAGTAGTCATAGTCTTGCATGTTTATACAAGTTGTAAGCAAAATATATGCCAGATAACTTGATTTCTCCCCAGAGAAGTGTTGCTCATCTTGATTTCATTTGACTTCGCATACCCAACAAGGAACTGGTCTCTGCACTTCATCATTTGGATTCATTCAGTTTCTTTACATCTGTTAACTGAGCATATTAGGATTTAGCTTTAAGCATTGGTATACAATTCATATCAAATTTGATTTCATTTGTTCACTCCCATCTGCCATTGTGGAAAAATCATTGCAAGAAGAATAATCATAAGTCAAGTCTTCTTCATTCAGATAGGTACACCCGCCTAGGTTTAGCAACACCTGAAGAGTAGAAGGTTTAATTCATTTGACCTTGTCTGTTGCCCTAAAACGTACCAAGAGATTGGTAGCCTCTTAAGGTTTTTCGCCTGCATTTTTGAGAGCTAACAAATTGGCGACTCTACTAGGGATACATTTAGAATCAAGGCCTTAATCATAGAGTCGTGAACTTTATATAGACTCCGCTGGGAATAAGAAACATCAAGTATTTTCTCATTTTTGACAAAAGTGAGTGGCGACTTTGACAAGAACATTGCAAACATGAATGGAAGAAGATCTCAATATAGGGGAGGTCATACTGGAGCTCCTGCTGGCAGTAGTAAGTGGACACACAAAGATGACAAGGTTGATAAGGGAAAAGGGATAAGTGAGGATATGTGCCTAACAGATAAGGGCAAAGCATCAAGAACACATTGTGAAACATATGATCGATATGATACATGGAGAAACAATTCAAGTGTAGAGCCTTCTACCCTAGAGGATCAAAGAAATCCTTTCTCTTTTCTCGATCCTCAGAAACAGGCCGAGTTTAGAGCTGAACTGGAGGCTGAACGAATCAGAATTTAACATGAATATGATCAGAAGATGGAAGGTAACCAAAATGAGTTTATTGATCATGAGCTTCTTGAGGAGGTAAAAGCACAATTTGAATTACAGAGGAAGAAGATAGAGGAACTAGAGGCTAAATTGAATAAAGCCCGAGTTACTGATCAGACGGTTGGTTGTCCAAAGTATATACCGCCTCATAAGCAGGGTGATAATGGTGTAGAGCCCTCTAATCAATCAAATGGTCCTTACAATCAGACAGGGAATCAATACAAACAGCTAAATCATCCGCCTCATGTTCCCACACAACATATGCAGCCACCTCATGGTCAGCCCTATGTCCCACAACATAATGCACAATACAATAATCCTATGAACCAATATCAATACCCACCTATTTGTTAGAGTAATAAGTTGTTTTACTTAATTAATTTAATCATATTGGTTAATTAATTAAGTCACTTATCACTTTAGTTACTTAAGCTAAACTTAGGCACATTAATAATTAATTATTTATTAATTATTAAGTGTGCACACTAGGGTTTCCCTTTTTAGGGTTTCTTGATCTCCTTTCATAAGGATTGATCTCATTGTAATTATCGATGGGAGAATATCTGTAGCTTTCATATCTTCTTGAAAGTTTTCTCTCTTCTGTAGCTTTTTCTTGTTGAAGATAATTGCACATTAGTTTTGTAGATCTCTTGCGTGGAAGGTGTATTTGTTTGTGTTTGATCATGTGGCTCGTGGTTTTGTGCTTGTTTCACAATTCCAACACTATTCCTCCCCTTCACCAATATACAACAATGATCAGGCAATTTGATTTAGCAGGGTTTCAATTATATCCTTACCCTATGGATGGTAGCTGGAGAGGTCTGGTGCCTAGGTTTACAGGGAGTAATGCAATTACTGCTGAAGAGCATTTAAGGAGTTTCAATGTGTTCATCTAGGACATAAGGATGCCATATGAAGATTTACATATGAGGTTATTCATGATGTCACTTATTGAAGACGCTAGGGAATGGTTCAACAGCTTGCCACCATTCTCAATTAATTCTCTCCAAGGATTCCATGACCAATTTCTTGAGCAATATGGGAATCTAAGTGCACCTGATGCTGCTCTTCATGAATTAATGCGAATTCAGAAAAATCAGAATGACTCAATTTATGATTTAAACTAAAGATTCAACAAGTTGCAGACTAAAATACCTCCTGGATCAAGGTGAGCTTAGGGTATTTTGGTAGGACACAGGATAATCTACAAAATGTCTCCTCGAGTATGCATTGTCTTGGTGAAGGCGAATGAAAGATACATCTCAGTGAGAGTGTTCTTTTGTCTCAGTGACTCAGAGTGGATGAAGGCTTTCGAAAAGACATAATATGCTCTATGGGAGGTATCCCCGATATCATAATGTTACAACGATACATGTAGAACGAAAGAACGCATCTTGGGGAAATATAATGTGATCGATATGACTTCTCCCCGATTTTGATAGGTCACGGTGAAACACGGAGAAAAGGGGACAATTAGCGATTTAATTGCCTTCGACATGAATACGATATGTCTTGGTGACTGTTCTAGTGTTGATTAATAAAATTCAAATACTGTGGCCGACATGTGGATGTTCAAATAACATTACAGGCCGACATGAAATGAGCCCAAATTTGGTGGTAGGCTGACATGGGAGCTCCAAGTGTTATGTTTTCTGATGCTGGTGTATAAATATGCATTTTGTAATTGCAAAATCATCATCAACTATTAGTTATTCGATATACAGTAGGCAAATTAGATGGATACAATACAATAGATTTATCAGATCAAAGACTATGATGCATGTTTTCAAAATGGAGGTATTTATGAAAGTCAATTGATGTTGCTGCACACTTCTAGTGTCAATTATTTGTTGAATTTAATGAAAGTATTGCTAAGCTCTCCAAAATGGATTCTTTCTGATTGTTTAAATTGATATAACAAGTTTATATTCAATTCATCAGTGCACATTTGCTGTATCTGTGTGGTTAATTGATTGGTTCTTTCAAGCAAAGATTAAATCCTTTTTGTTGATCACAGTAATTAGAGAGATTCATTTGGATTGTTAAAGTGGAGCTTAGTAGTCACAGTCTTGCATGTTTATACAAGTTGTAAAGAAAATATATGCTAGATAACTTGATTTCTCCCCAGAGAAGTGTTGCTCATCTTGATTTCATTTGACTCCGCATACCCAACAAGGCACTGGTCTCTGCACTTCATCATTTGGATTCATTCAGTTTCTTTACATCTGTTAACTGAGCATATTAGGATTTAGCTTTAAGCATTGGTATACAATTCATATCAAATTTGATTTCATTTGTTCACTCCCATCTTCCATTGTGGACAAATCATTGCAAGAAGAATAATCATAAGTCAAGTCTGCTTCATTCAGATAGGTACACCCGCCTAGGTTTAGCAACACCTGAAGAGTAGAAGGTTTAATTCATTTGACCTTGTCTATTACCCTAAAACATACCAAGAGATTGGCAGCCTCTTGAGGTTTTCCGCCTGCATTTTTGAGGGCTAAAAAATTGGTGACTCTATTGGGGATACATTTAGAATCAAGGCCTTAATCATAGAGTCATGAACTTTATACAGACTTCGCTGGGAATAAGAAACATCAAGTATTTTCTCATTTTTGACAAAAGTGAGTGGCGAATCTGACAAGAACATTGCAAACATGAATGGAAGAAGATCTCAATATAGGGGAGGTCATACTGGAGCTCCTGCTGGCAGTAGTAAGTGGACACACAAAGATGACAAGGTTGATAAGGGAAAAGGGATAAGTGAGGATATGTGCCTAATAGATAAGGGAAAAACATCAAGAACACATTGTGAAACATATGATCGCTATGATACATGGAGAAACAATTCGAGTGCAGAGCCTTCTACCCCAGAGGATCAAATAAATCCTTTCTCTTTTCTTGATCCTCAGAAATAGGCTGAGTTTAGAGCTGAACTGGAGGCTGAACGAATTAGAATTCAACATGAATATGATCAGAAGATGGAAGGTAACCAAAATGAGTTTATTGATCATGAGCTTCCCGAGGAGGTAAAAGCACGATTTGAATTATAGAGGAAGAAGATAGAGGAACTAGAGGCTAAATTACAGAAAGCCCAAGTTACTGATCAGACAGTTGGTGGTCCAAAGTAGATACAGCCTCATAAGCAAGGTGATAATGGTGCAGAGCCCTCTAATCAATCAAATGCCGCTTACAATCAGACAAGGAATCAATACAAACAACCAAATCATCTGCCTCATGTTCCCACACAACATATGCAACCACCTCATGGTCAGCCCTATGTCCCACAACATAATGCACAATACAATAATCCTATGAACCAATATCAGTACCCACCTATTCCTCCCCTTCACTAGTATACAACAATGACCAGACAATTTGATTTAGCAGGGTTTCAATTATATCCTTACCCTATGGATGGCAGCTGGAGAGGTCTGGTGCCTAAGTTTACAGGGAGTAATGCAATTACTGCTGAAGAGCATTTAAGGAGTTTCAATGTGTTCATCTAGGACATAGGTATGCCATATGAAGATTTACATATGAGGTTATTCATGATGTCACTTATTGAAGATGCTAGGGATTGGTTCAACAACTTGCCAGCATTCTCAATTAATTCTTTCCAAGGATTCCAGGACCAATTTCTTGAGCAATATGGGAATCTAAGTGCACCTGGTGCTGCTCTTCATGAATTAATGTGAATTCAAAAAAATCATAATGACTCAATTTACGATTTCAACTGAAGATTCAACAAGTTGCAGACTAAAATACCTCTTGGATCAAGGTTGCTAGATCCTGTAGCATTGAGTGTTTATTTGAATGCATTTGATCCTAAGACAGGGTATGAACTGAGAAATCAATTCCCAAGAGATTTGGTTGAAGCACAGAAGATAGCACTGACAATTGAAAACAATAGGAAGGCTGCTGGGATAGTTAGTAAAAGAGACAACCCTAGGGCTCCTCAACAAAGCAACAATTATCAATACAGACAGGAGAGCACATACAGGAATGAAAGGCCGAGGTTGCATGACATGCCTTATAATACAGACTGGAAGGACGAAAAACCTATAACAACTAGGCTTGAAAACAAAGAAACTCCTGATCCATTGAGGAAAAAGGGAACCTATATGGTGAGCAACAATTATTTCTATGAAGCCTGTGATAAGCCACATTCTCTAGATTATTGTGTTGTAGCCCAAAGAATGCAAGAGGAGGGAATATTGATGAGAAATAGTGGAGAAGATCACACGGTGTATTTGACTTCAAATACTTTTCACCATGTTGTGGAAGGGTACTCATCTTCAGAGGATGATGGTTATGAGTATGATGTTTCAAATAAAAAATACAATGTTCATATGGCTGAACAATAGGTCCTTTCTAACCCTGAAGAAGATTATACAGAGACACATTCTATAGAAATACCTACTCAATACAGAATGAGGAGACTCACTGATGAAGAGATAGAAAGATTAATTGTTGTTGCAGTTGAGGAAGCAAAGAGTAAATACTGGTTGAGAAATAGAACAGTAAATGAGAAGGAAGGTGTCCCCAGGGGAATCTCTGTGAAGGATCATAAAGTGACACAAGGAACTGTGAAGAAGCCAAAAATTAGACAACCTGATAAAGGTGAACAAAAGCCTGTCCAAAAGGAGGAAGTGAAGAAATTACACAAAGAGAAGCAAAAGCCTGACCAACCTAGTGAAAGAGAGAAGGAAGAAAATAGAGGAGAAATGTCAGAATAGAAGAAAATTGTTAAGGTGGAGGGCTCTTCTTTTGACTTCACTCAGGCATTATCCCAGGTAAAAATTTATGTTCCTCTACTTGAGATGATGAAAATTAAGGAATATAGAGACAGTGCTGTTCAATTGATAATGAATTCTGAAAATAAAGTAGCTATTAAAGCAGTCAATAGGCAAAAGAAAGTAAATATCCTAGAAGTCTGCTTGAGTGATGTATTAACAACTCCCCCACATGTTGATCCTTTTTTCACTACATTACTCATAAATAACAAATTGCTGAGGAATTGCATGATAGACTTTGGTGTTGCTATAAACATCATGCCAGTAGGAGTTATGAAGCAGCTTGGCATGTGGATTGATACTAATGGGGAAAAGTGCTATGCAATGGATAACATCCCTGTTCCTGTGGTAGGTATTATGAGAGATGTTGAAGTCAAACTGGCTACTTATCCACATGTGGCTTATAATATAGATATAATAGTAATTGATACCCCTCCTCAGTTTGGGATGCTTTTATCAAGACAGTGGACAACAGTAGTTGGATGAAATATTCAATTTGATTTGTCTTATGCAACTATTCCAGTGAATGGTCAGGAAGTCAGGTTGTATAGGGAGCCAAGAATGAGCCAAGTTGTTGACTGTATACCTCAAGATCAAATCAATTGTTTCTGTGATGTGGATCTTGGCAATTTCAAGATAGAGTTAGTCAGTACTGATCCAATTGAAAAATATGTTGTGCATGACTGCAATGGTGTGTGGAGGACGTACTTTGGTAGAGCATGGGAGCCTGAATCATTTTATTGGCTAGAGTCATCAAAACACTGTACCTTTGATCTAGTGAATAAATTTATTGACACCACGCAAGGGAAAAGGTATGAAGATAATGGTGATATCACGGATGAGCAACAGGAGATCACTCATACACTATAGCCAATAAAAGATGAGACATGTGCAAGTCAATATGGTTCATATGATAGCCTGCATGAGGAAGACGATGATATTGAATTTCTTTCCTGCATATCAGATTATGACATAGAAGGCAGTGAAGATGAAGTAATGGAAAATGTGGATCCATTTGATAGAGAACAAGTAACATTTCTAGCCACAGTTGAGTACTATGAAGATACATTTGATGATGAGGAGGTATTTTCAGATCACCTTGATGACGAGGAAAAGATATTTTTAGACAAACAATGTGATGTGTCAAATTATGGAACAAATGACTGTGTTGGTAATCTTTCTTATTTTTCATTCTCTAATGATCTTGGACCTCTTTTTGATGATGAAAAAAGTGAAGAATATAACTATTGTGATGAAAATGTAGAAGCTTGTTCACTTAGCAGTGAGCAAATTTCAGATTTGCTAACTCTTGAATATCAGAGATGTACACATGAAGGTGATTATGAGGTTTTGTGTCCAACTTGCATTTGTTTTGACAGTGAAAGATCTTTGTGTGATGATTCTTATGACTCTCAATGCATTTCTCGAGTTGATGGTGAAACCTTTCAAGTTGATCAAAAGTCTGTGTCCATTCAAGATGAGGTATGTGATTTTGAAATTTTTAACTCATGTGGAGAAGACTTTTATCTGCATACCAAGGATGATAAGGGTCCAGATTTGATTGGTTCATATATGCATGATATTGGAGATATGAGTCATAATCAAGTATTGTCTCCAAATGATGATTCAGAAGAGGTGCAAAAGGTTTCAGATTTGTTTGTTTTAGACAACACCGATATGACAAAATTCTTTGTTTCTCAAGCAAAGCACCTTGATGGTCAATTTTCAATACAGTTGGGAGAGTGTTTCATAATTCATAACATTGAGAAAGATAATGAGGAATTTTGCATTGAGTATGAATATAATTTGTATGTTGAAGTTGACAGAGGTTTGTCCCATGATGATGAAGAATTTGAACTGCAGGATGATGTAGGGAATTTAGGTCAAGCTAAGCATGATGATTTTCTAAGAACTTTCAATAACAGTGGAAGAGCAGGTTGCATGATTGTCTTCAAGAGGAATCTGATGAACTCAAGACAAAACCAAGTATTTGACAGGGGAAAGTATGGTTTGAGTTTCAGATCGCAACAGCTCAGAACAAGTGAAGTTGAAACACAGAATATTAAGGGTTGCTAGTGCATGGACAACTCTTGATGGTCCTCTTTAAAATTCTTTTCCATGCATAGTAGTTTAGGGTTTTGTTCATCTACATTTTGCATTCATTTTTCCATTCATCTCCATTTCCATTTTTCTCACTGGTTCACCATTCTATGTCTGGTCTGCTCACCCAAAGCTCTAGATCCTTGCAATGATCTTACTATCATTCATCCCCAGACGAAGCCACTGTTGGAACTGTAAAATTTTGAATAGTTTCACAAGTTTTTCATACCCCTGAGTTTCTAGAATAATCATCATCATAAGCATAGGGGCCTTCCATCATGACATTTTGTTTGCATTTTTCCTATATTTATCCCAAAATCCATCGGGTCATGCATTTTCCATGCTGCAGTTCCTATCGGCTTAAGCTCATAACTGTCTCCTCGACCCACAATGCATTTTTGCTAACATATGTTTGTAGTAGGCATATCGACATGAGTTCTTAATTGTCACAGTGATCGACATTCAACTATGGGTATATATCGGCATGAGATGGCCAAGGTCTCCCCGATCCATTTTGCAGATTCTGCTGATAAACGTTTGTGTTGCCTATCGACAAGAAGTTTTTGATGTCATAGCGATTGGATTTTACTTACTGGCAACTTTCGGCAGGACTTCTTCACGGTTTCAGTGATAGAAAGGGAACATATCGGCAGGAGTTATACCGTCGGAGTGAGGTCTTACCGATTACATTATGTCTCCCCAACTGGCAACAAAGGGTGCTCATCGACGAGAGGTTTTTATTCGTTGTAATATCATGGCGAACTTCCCTTGTCTTATCGACCAATACATATACATCTCGGTAAGACTCATGAACTTCGATGTAGAGTCTCAGTGAGCCCGTCAGGTCTTGCCGACAAAGTCTAATGAGTGGTTTTTGGCGAGAGGTTAGTATTGTCTTGGTGATCTATGGTGAGCTCGGGGTATTTCGGTAGGACATAGGATAATCTACAAAACATCTCCCCGACTATGCATTGTCTTGGTGAAGGCGAATGAAAGATACATCTTGGTGAGAGTGTGCTTTTGTCTCAGCGACTCAAAGTGGATGAAGATTTTTGGAAAGACATAATATGCTCTATGGGAGGTCTCCCCGATATCATAATGTTACAACGATACATGTAGAATGAAAGAACGCATCACCACCTCTACCACCAAACGATCTTGCTTCCATCTCACTGCATCTCCCTCCTCATGCTCCCTAGCCACCTTCGCTCGCAATCTCTTAATTTCTTCCTGCAGGTCAACTGCCTCATCTCGTGCCTCATCCCTCTCTCTCATCAATCTCCTCTCCATATTTGGCACCAACATGGTCAAGACTGATTAATCTCTCTCACCCTAGGTGAATCATGCCTGTAGCTCGCTTAGCGCTGCCTCTAATCTGACCCACTTTGCCTCTTTCTGCCGTAATCGCTGCTCGCTAAGGCACAGTCTCTCCAGAGTCTCTCTCAACACCACTGCGAGATCCTCTCCTCTAGGTGGTGTTGTTGCCAGTGGTGCGATGTCATACACATCAGTGTTAATGTCCATCTCCCACGGCTCATACCCCTCACTCTCTATCAATGCCTCCATCTCATCCACATCAATCACCAAAGGGGATCCCCCTCTCCCTGTCATCCACTTTTGCACCCCACTGGCCTTGTCTGCCTCCTGTTTCTCCTGTGCTCCGCTGGGCTCAGCCTCCTCCCCTCTCTCCTGCTACAGACCTCCTAGGGATGCACGTGCCTCTTGAATCCTCTCTCTCTGGAACTCCGATCCCCTATCCTACTGTGTCGTAGCCCTAGCCTCATCCTCTCCCTCCTCTGCTCCATCTCCTCCTCAGGCTCTGTGTCATTGTCTCCTCCTCCTGGCTACCCTCACTAGCTCCTCAGCTACTCCACCTGCCTCCTGTGCCTTCCCCTACTGTCCTCCTCTCACCTAGCCTCCTCTCTGTCGCCCTCGGGGTACCGGTCCCTCTGTCCTCAGCCGTCTCTCATCCTCTGATCTTAACCCTACTGCACCCTCAATTGACACTATTGGGGTAATCTGTGGAGGTGGATGTCACCTGAACCACTGCCGATATTGATCTGTCACCCCTACATCCCTTTGCCCCTCCCACCTGTCTGGGTATGGCACAAACTGTAGTGCCTCCAACTCCTCCCACACTGCATCTAGATCCAACTCATCCCCCCATGGCCGTTCTCGTGTCAGTCGTCGAAACATCACCTTCCTACAAGAATATCCTGCCTCACTCCAAACTGCCGTGTCAGCCGATCGGGTTTGTGCAACTCCACCACAAGCGGACCTCTCCCAATAATATAACAACGAGCAAAGAAGTTACCACTACGTGCCTCCTCATTCTCCCTCCAGCCCCTAAAGCGCCGCATTAGATAAGGACACCACACTATCATCTCTGGTTGCACATCATCTAGTCACCTCCTCCATACATCTATATCTCTAACATCCTGATATTGTAGTATTGCTCCTGCCTCTGCTCCCCATCCCCAGGCCATGACCTCTCTATCATCTTGCTCTCCTACTCTCTGCATGATTGGCCTGGTCACCTTGATGTGCTCCCAAGCCCAGACCTATATCAGTGCGACATGTGTCATACTCAGCGCCCTCCGATAACATACCCTGTGCATATACTGGTATAGCTATGCTAGCATACAAGTCCTCCATGCAAACTGACCCTCTCGGCCCTCAATGATATGCCAAATCACCTTGACGAACCTGAGATGCAAGAATCAACCACTCTGGTCTGGCAGCAGGATCCCACTAATCAGCCTCGCTAGGTATAGCGACAATGCCGATACCTTGCAAGACAAACATTTGTCCACATCCAGCTATTGTCGTTGAATCGGTAGATCGTCACTACCAAATACAACCTGCATAGAATCGTCTAGTGCCTCACCCACTACCCCGCATTCACTAACCACAAACCTTGCTATGGGGAGCCTCATAATCCACCACACATCCCCCAACGTCACTGTCAACTCCCTAGTGGGTAGATGAAACGTCGATGTCACTGAATCCCAGCGCTCTATCAAGGTTGTCAGCATGGCCTTGTGGGCCATAATCATGGGGTATGATAGCATATGAACTAGTCCTGCCTCTGCTAGTCTTTGGTGATCTGTGCCCATCATTTCCGCCATGCATCTCGTCAACACCTTAGACCATCTCTCCCGCATCTGCAAACTCTCAACATTCTGCATCCATCACATAAACACACTTTGTCAGTTTATCCTAGTGTCATTTCCCCCCCTCGACTCCTTCCTGCCCCGGGATTTCCCTTCTCCATCCCATCATTTCACCCATTTTCTCCCTGCCTTTGGGTATTTTCGGTCGTCTCAGACCCACCCTAGGCCCTGGGTGGCTGCACCCCAGCCCTTGGGCAAACCCGCCCGAGCTCACGGGTGGGCCTCCACCAGAGCCCAGGTGGACTCGCCCAAGCTTGTGGGTGAGCCTACCCTAGCCCAGGCGGACCTACCCCAACTCGCAGGTGAGCCCGCCCAAGCTCGTGGGCGGACCCGCTCGAGCTCGTGGGCAAGCTCGCCCGAACTCCCCGGGCGCGAGTGGCCCTGCAAGTCAACGAGACATAAAGCAAAAAACCCTACCTCCCGGCCACCCCCCCTCCCCCGCCCCCCCAAACACTTTTTGTTCCTCTAAACCCATTTTTCCTGCCGCCCAACCCAACGAAACCCATGTTTTCTTTTTTGAAAACATTAGTCAAATTGACCAAAATCACAAAGTGGGGTTTCAAACTCACCTGGCGTGGTACGACACACTCACTGAAGAATCGTCATCTCTTGTCCGCTCGATGAATGATGTCAATATTGTACTTTGACATCGTGTCCCTTCCCTCTTGCCCTCTCCTTTTCTTCCTCTCCTCCTCACTTGAGAACTGTCCAAATGAGGAGAGGAATTACCTTTTTTATCTTTTAAAATAAAGGGAATTTTTTCCCTTTATTTAACCTTTTTTTCCCCCTAACTAATTCACTCACCCCTTATCTTCCCGAGACCGCCATTTGCACACTATAAACCCGTTTTCCTCCATTCAAGTGCCAATCTTTTTAATTTTTTTGTGTTCTTTCCAATGACATATACCACTTCATACTTTCGAGAAGTTTCCTAGGGCCCTTTTCCTTCCTCGTTTGCCTTCTCGAGGGGGCATACCTTGCCATTCCCTCCCAATCTTCCATCATAAGCCTTCTCTTATGAGACTGGGGCATCCCCTTTATTTCTCCTCCATTCGGGTAGCTCACACAAACTCTCATGTGCTGAGGCATCTCTTTTCCGGTCACTTCTTCCATAGAGTTGTCTATATTTTATTTTCTTCGAAACCCTATTATCCTAATAGTGTTTCGAAGAGGGGCACAAAGTAGACATCTAAATTTGACCACTTCCATATGGTCAAGGTCGTCTCCTTAACTATCATTTTGCTCATCTAATTCGTCATCTTTGCCAGTATTAATTAAATCACTCATTTAATTAATATTTTGTGCCTTACATAAGGTTTCTAAAATATTTAATTTAATAAATACTTTTCCCCTCTTTCCTCTCTAAATTAAATAAATGTATCACTTTATTTAATTTAGTCATATTATCTTTTGAGATTTTAAATTTATTTTTAAATTCTTCACTTTCTCTCTCATTGTCACATCCTCCAACTTTTGCAAGTTGGTCTCTAATCCCTCTTAGCAAATCTCACCCTCTTAGCAATCTTAGTCATAATTAATTTATGATTAAGATGTGCACACCCCTAATCATCATTAGGGTCCCATCATCCATAATTTCCCACTTGCCTTTAATCTATCATTAACTTGTCTAATCAAGTATTTGCACAACCTTAATCATTTAATTAAGTCATCCTAATCCCCATATCATTTATGGAATGTGTCATAAGTCAACCTTATTAAAGACTTTCTCCTTTTGGAGAAGGCACTCCATTCGCCATGTGAATTTTTAATTTACATTTAATCCCCCAATGCATCCCTTCGAATTTAAAATTCATTTTCTCATCCCCATGAGGATATTTGAAGAATTTTTAATTCCTCACATGTCCTCTCACTCATATGGGGATAAGGACCTCCTTTATGAGGAGATCTTGTCCCAATCTCAAAGTACTATGTACTACCTCCATGTCATGTACTATCCTTCCACCTCATAGACACATCACCTCTTACAAGCCACTTCACATGCCACATGTTAAGATGTGAGGGCTTGTGAGTTCTCAACTCACCTTAGCCCTACATTTTGATCTTGGTGGCTCAATCTTGACCATCCATTTCTCTAGAGAACTCCAAATTCTTTATAAATACCCCCTATTTTCTCTTATTTTAGGAGAGATCATTCATGCTAGCCAAACTCTTGCAAATTTTTTCCTTGAGCCATACTTAGCCAAATTTCCATATTTGCATCCATTTTCACTCATCTTTCCATCATCATCTCATCTCATAGTTTGTATCTCTTGCCATCAAGGAGCATACAACATCGAAGATTGAAGGACCAACCAAAGGGCAACTCAACAAGGTGAAATATTCTATTTTGCTTTGCTTAGTTAATCTTTATGCTAATCTTGAGGTGTAGGGTGTTTTTAGTTATTATTTGCTCTTTTTGTTTGTTGTTCATTTTCTAGCAAGTAAATTCGTCTTATCACACTTATAACCAAAAAAAATGTTATCAAGGTAGATTCGGTTCACCAAGATAAATTAATTTAAGACTTCCTTCAAAGGAAAATTTATACTCAAAATTATTCATAAACATCTTATTACTTTCTTTCTTACTTTCCCAAAAATTCTTGCAAAAACACAACACTTAAACAACAAGGACCCATATCAAAAGCAAAATTGATGTCACAAACCAAAGTTCCTAGTGTTGAAACCTTTCTTTGATACCAAATGTCATGCCCCAAAATTTTCAACTTAAACCAAACACAACTATCATTTTTTTTCCAACCTAATAATGTTATACAAGTTCTAGAATTAATTGATTGATGATGATATCATGTTTACCATGTCATCACATCGCTCAAACTATCCAAGATTCATGCTTTCCCTAAGTGGTTTTACATTAGTACAGAAACAACAATATATGATTGAAAAAACTACTAAAAAATTGCTTGTAAATAACTAAACATGGTCATGTGACTATTATTAATTTATTGTTAGTCATTTATAACGTGACCAAATTGATGACTAAACTATTTTTAGTCATTTATTGATTGTTTTGATTGATCAATTTGGTAGTATATTTAGTTATTGATTGTTGTAATTTGGTCACTTATTTAGTAATTTTTTATTCATTGATATATTTAGTTGTTAATTTAGTCATTGATTGTTGTTAACTAATCACCTATTTAGTCATTTTTATTTACTGATTTTTGTCCATTGGTAGTGTATTTAGTCATTAATTTTAATGATTATTTTGACCAATTTGGTAGTATATTTAGTCATTTTTATTCACTGATTTCACTGGTCATATATTTAGTCATATTTATTCATTGTTCATTGATTTCTGTCAAGTGGTAATATATTTAGTCAATTTAATTATTAATTGACATCAATTAGTAGTATATTTAGTCATTTTAATTGACTGATATTTGAGGATTTAAACATAAAACACATAAATACTCGTCAATCATCAATTTTACACAATAAGACAACCATTGAGAAGGAAAAATCACTGAAATTTATTAGAAGAAAGGTGTCCTTAGAACTTGCACAATTCTGAAATATCTATCTTGCTTGAAAAATGCTTAGAAATAGAGTATTACAATTTTTATTTTTAGTCACAATATTGAAAATTTGAGTTACAATGCACATAAATGAAAAGAAAGAAATTTCTCCAAGAAACTTCTACAATGATGGAAATACATGCTTGGAGCCCGTCAATGCGAGCACATGCCCCTTTCATCTCTTAAAACTTCTACAACGTGAGAAATCTTCCTGGAGCAAGATGTAACATGTAGAATCCAAGAAGGAGAGTGTTGATCATATCCCATATATGAAGCTCTCTCCTTCAATGCAGTCAACAATAACCCTATAATCTTTCCTCCTTTATATTCAATGTGTCATCTGATATGAGCAATAGGGTGTTTCCTTTTCTGCCATGAATGAAGTTGTGCCTCAATACAACCAACCAAATTACTGTTAGTCTCAACTCAGAAAGAATAAAAGTGCATTGTATATTGCAAGTTTACAAAAGTCCAAACACAACAGAAAGATAAATCAATAAAAAGCTATAGGAGACAGGTCACATCCACAACCATGGGAGAGCTATGCAAAATTGGAGAAATTGGCTTGGCAAATGAAGGTAGTAGGGTATTTCCAGATTCAAGGCTCTTTTACTTAATACGGTGGAATAGAAGAAAAAAAAATATTTAATCTGCCACCATAGTGAAAAGTTAGCAATTGCATTTGGTTTGTTAAACATGGCCCCTGGTACAACTATTAGATTTGTTAAGAATCTTTGAGTATGTTCTAATTTTCACAACAAATCTAATGAAAAGACCGCTGCATCATTGTTGTTGCCTATTGATTTTCATTGCACAGACTTTCCTTGCCTTGAATTGAGCAAAGAGATAAAGATGTCACGGTCATATGTCATGCAAAGGCAACACTTTGAATGAAGATTTGATTCCATACACTTGGGAGATCTAGTGCCTCTAAACTAAAAAAATACATGTCCTTCAAATGTGTCGTGACAATGCAAATTACAAAATATAGTGATGTATCATTGAACAAGCTAGAGCTAGTTCATGTTACATGTTATGATATCATCTTAGACCTAGTACATATGATAGTTGGGGTTTGGTTATTGTGCATGTGTGACAAGCGAAGTAAGAAACCAACTAATTTAATAAAGGTACTCATGCCAATTTATCTTGAAGACATGCTTCTTTTAGTGGTTGTCAGGGTTGCATTAAAGAACATTGTAATGAGGTGATTGTAGGGATATGGGACTATGCAAATTAAATGAATGATGTTGACTGCAATTTAGTGAATGCATTGAGTATCATATCAAGCATATACACAATGAATGTGCAGTCTTGAATAGGTTTGGTGAATAAAGTGCTTCAATCAAAGCTAGCCTTGAGAGGAGCATGTAGCATTATAACACTACCACACAAATGATACCAAAGGGGTAGGGTGTTGATAGTAATCAATTATCTCCCTATAAAAGTAAGAAAATAAGGGTTTTTTTTAGGCTTCACAAGATTGAAAGACAGGGAGTTAGACCATCTTAGTTCATTGTCAATATGAGGTCCAAATTGAGCATATTATTCACCACCAAAGTAGAATTCAATATGGTATGTACTATGTGACAAGGAATCTCTCTTATTTATTAATACGATGATATCAAATCTAAGAAAATGATATAATCCAAATATTTAATCAATTTCACTTAAAACTTATGAAGATGCTCGTACATAAATAACATATAGGAAAAACCAGGCAAAGTGCTAATAAAATCCAGAGTCCCATTCTTTTTATTTGGAAATTTAGGATGTATTTGTCTTCTACAAGAAAAACTCCTTGTGTGCTAATTTTGAATGTATAACTAACTCTAATACTTCAATCTTAAGGTACATATATCACTCAAATCAATCTCTCTTCAAATTAGAAGACCTAAAATAAAATAAAAGCTTTAACATTTCTAAAATCATCAAATGTACCATTTGGTTTTGTCAATTCTTCTGAAGGAAATAGTGCAATTTTATGATCCAACTCCTCATTTTCTTCCTTTGATGATGGACCATCCTGAAAAATAGTCCAAATACAGTAAGCAAGAGAATAGTAAGAATCTTGAAATAATCAAATGAAACAAGTCTTATAGAATAGTATAACCAGAAAACCAAGCTGCGAAGGTGAAATGGAAGAATATAAAGAATCTAGAAAAATAAATAGTTTTCTACCACCCAAGGAAATCTAGGAACCAAATATCACGGTAACCACATAGCATCTAAAAACACACCATTGCTACTCCAAATACATGCATTGCAGGTCACTTCCAACTCCATTTAGAAAAAAATGTTTTATTACAGAATATTCAACATGTATATCTAATTTTTGCTATACACTTTCCATTCTAATGAAGCACCAAAGCTATTATAGCTTTATGAGAAAAAAGATAAATAGGAATCTCAATGGAATTTATTTATTTCTCAACCTCACTAGTAATCTACTTGAAAGCAATCATTGGTGAAAATAAAAAAACTTAATAATATGATTTTTCATGACCAAGGACATTGAACTAAATTATTGATTTACTTAATAAAAAGTGACACCACTTCATTGCCAAATTTAAAATTGATCTTATAGAGATATAAACTAAACTCGAAAATACTTATATCATGGATCCAACAATACCTGTTCAATAAGGTAAGTTACATGATTGATACCATGCATTTCACAACAATGGGTTTCTTAACTTCAATGGGTTTTCCTTCTGACTTTGACTGTGCCTTCTTCTAAAGCCTTTCCTTTTTTGTAGCTTTTTCTTCTGGCCTGTATTTCAGAAGCATCTTAAACAAGTTTGATGCTACATTCCAAACACAAGAATGCAATCAGTATTAAATGTCTTGTTTTGCAATAGCAGTGACAAATATAGCAATATTGTACCATACATAACGAGGACATACTGAAATTTTTTGTTGTGAATTTAGGATTAGGCTATTTTAAGGCTTCTTTAAACTTACTTTGAATAGATTTCATTTAGAAGATGAATTTTAAACCATGATAAGGGTTTTTCTTTTAATGTATACATACTATTTCTCAAGTTTCGAAGAAAGGCTCGAGAATGGATTTGAAGACTGCAAATGTGGACACTTGAAGAAATATTAGGTGTAAATTAAAAGAAAAGCTCTAATTATGGTTTAAAATTTAGATTCTACCACAATTAGGGTTTTCATTTTAATTTATACTTGGTATTTCTCAAAGGTTCTAGGACTAGATTTTAGGGTTAAATGCAACACTAGGAATACAACTGATAATTGACATTTGATATTTCAATGTTGATTGTCAAATTGTAAATGTGTTAAAGACAATTGATATATTAAAATGGTTTATATGAAAATCATAGTAGCATTAAAACGTTTGAATGTTGTATATCATTCCAATTTCCACCGCTGCAAAATGAATACATTGTTAACAATAGATGGATGTGTGTAAAGAAAATAAAATTCTTGCTCTATTTTAAGAGAGTTGTTAGATATAAATTATACTAAAATTCATTATGAAATGGCATATGCCAATCAATGTATTTAAACAAAATAGTGAAACACAAAAAAATGGGTAAGGCTTACAATTTCCATCTACAATCCTAACTAATCAAAATCATGTGCCTAATCCACCTAAAGCTAAATGAAAAAATCTGAAAAAATAGGCTTGCACTATAACAATACAATCATATTGGTGATGCTAAATGAAACAATCAAAATCATGTGCGTAATCGTTCTTGTGGAGAATATTGGTGATGCTAAATGAAAAAATATGAAAAATAGGCTTGCACTATAATAATGTGCATAACATCAGATATCCAGTAATAACGAAGGGACATCCATCAAAGCATAATAGTAGGGATTTTTTTGTCATATGTTGGAGTTACAAGTGCCTAGCTAGACATACATGAAAATGTGGAAGCATAGACAAGGCAAGTGAACAGTTTGAAAAAATGCCTCAAACAAATGTTGGCATTACCAATACAAAACCACAATTTGAGTGGAGAAGCTTGGTAAAATGCATGATTAGCATGAAGAGCATACATTTGAAGTGATTTTTTCAATAGGAAATTATGCAAAGAATAACAGGGCTATAAGTAAATTACGATATGGAAAAATCATGAGGAAAACACATGAACTTTTCACTTTCTAAGTGATACAAATAGTCCAAAATAGCACCAAAGATGGAAAACATGAAAAGATGCTTGATAGTGACTGTTATGGTGCATTGCAAGATAATCTATAAGTAGCAAAGATGTGGCTTAACCATGATATGGATTCAACCTTCACAATCAGGCATATGAAAGCATCTGCCAACTATAATTTGAACTTCAATCCCAATGTACAAAGTCCCCTCATTGAAATTACTCATTGTCTTCATGCTTTGACACCTCTTATAGACAATCATATGCATGTGTTTAACAACAGTGACAATTAAAGACCTTCAATGCAAGGACTTCCCTCAAAATCCATGTACAAGATGCCTCTCCCCTACACAAAGCACTTTAAAAGGAAATAAAAGCTATTTGCAATCAATGCTTTTCATGGTGTTAATGCCCAAATCAAGTGCTTTGTTTCATGAAGTCAATGAATGAAACTAGCTTTGTTTCACTGCTAATATCACCTTGGGCCACTATCTATTTATGCAAGAGCTTAGGAACCACAGTATCCCTACCTTTCATGTGTTCATATTACTCACCATCTTAAGAATTTCTCAACGGTCTTTATGATGACAAATATCAGTGAGGACACAATCGTCCAATACTGTGACTACCTTCTACTTCTTTACACAGTCAATGCCTTTTGAAATTTTGTCATTAAACCTTTTTCTCTCAATATTCAAAGCATTGCCACCAAGAAAAACCATTGCCCCTTAGTGCGTTGAAGTTATGGTTCAGAACCAATATCGCTAGCCACCACAGATACCGCAACCCACTTCTAATTACTTTCTCTCGAGATGGATTTCTAATAATAATGTGCATTCACCAATCGATTTGTCACTACTCGGATGGGCATTATGCCTTAGCTGCTAGGTAACCTGGGCATGGAACTAATGGTGGTGCTTGCTTGAGAATTGGTGCTGCTTCAATAGGTGGTGAAACTGCTACTGGTGCTTGCTTTTCCACCAATGCTACTGAAGCTACCATCTCTGCCTGGGGGTGTGGGAGGACAAGCTTCACCCCCTCTCTATCCTAAACTGGCCATCCATTTTCACCTCCTGTAGGTTATCCATCCTTCACCTCCGGGTGGGCGCTTGTTGCTTGCTTCTCAGCTTTCTATATCCTCTTGGGCCCCACCCTAGTGATGGGTCGCTGACTCGCTCTCACGGGAACATTAACTTCATTCCTTGAGATCACAGTCATTCCTTGAGATCACACGGTGACTAAAAATATAGTGACAAAACATTGTCCTTATATCCTGCTACTTACAACTTCACTGCAACCTTACATTGTCAAAGGCTGCGATTGAGTGGATCCATTATGCATGATTGTCACTATGGAACATAACACTTTCATTTATCTTTGCATTGTAATGTGTTTGAAACCCCTTTATGCTATGCCATGCCCAATGTGCATTTGACAACACTGCCTTCAACATTTCATTAATTTCAAAACACTGCCCCTTCATACAATGCAATTTTGTCTCACTCCCTTTGTTGTGCATCAAGAACTCAAAATTAATGTTATCAACCCTACATTATCAATATACTGTAATTTCACAATACATACTAGTGTCTTCATTCTATGCTTATGTTTCCATTGACTGCTCATTAAGAAGCATAGCATTTGGAACAACTGTAAGGTCTATAGGGGTATTTGCAAAAGAACTCTCACTGTCATTACAACAAGAACTAAACTTCAAGGACTGCCCTATCCAAAAAATACATTTTACTATTGTATTTAACCTTTTTAAATTAAGGGAAACACCTGTTAGGATCATCCATATTGATTAGCTTAGACATCAAATAGTAACTCTTGTGCCTCTTTATTCCTTCTTGCTTAGTCTATCCTCATAATGGGACTGACATACTTTCAGATTTACAAACATCTATGTGAATCCTTTGAAACCATCATGAAATATATCCATGCTCATGACTATCCCACATTTTGACTATGATAGTGCCCTTTCGTTTGGACTATGGAGTCAAAACATGAACTTGCTACCTCACGGTCTCATGATCTAAGGTTTCAAAACTTATGCTAGTTCACCACTCAATGACTCAAATCTCACAGGTTACAAAGCTTTGATAGCTCTATCATACTCATTCTTGCATTGCAACATACCATAGGGATCCAAAGGGATTTTTAAATAAAAATATGCATTTTTTCAAAACCTTACCCGTGAATGGAAGAGGGAAAACTCTTAAATAGAAAACCACCATACATAATGCAATGAATGAGAAAGAATGTTGTTTTTTTCTTCTCAATCACATAAAGATAAAGCAGTGAAAAATATAAGAAGGAAAAACCATGAAAAAGGGAAAGAAACGTTGCAGACCTAAAGCTTCTTCCTTTTACAAAGTTGCAATTTCCATTATAACTCGAGCTTCCTACCTTGCTTTGTCCAAAAAATCAAGTGAATCCTTTTGCAACCAGGGAAACACCCATTGCTTTCTTTCCCATGCAAGTAGCTACTATAACCCACAACGCCTCAACACTAGGCTAACAAAATGAGGAATCCAATGAATAATGAATCGCGAGCAATACACTCTCACCAATAATTCCCTGAAATATTTTTTAAAATTTTGTCATTTGTATTTGCATGACTAACTATTTAGTCATTTTTATTTGTATGACTAAATAATTTTTTAGTTGATGACCAAACTAGTCATTTATTTACTCATTTAAAGGTAAGTTGCAAAAAAAATAGTAGAATTTAGTCATTTTTAATTGTTGTGACTAAAAGTTTTAGTCACGTAATCATTTATTTGCCAAATTCTACTAGTGTTAGTATTTAGATGTTCAAACTCCATGGTATAGCTAAAGATCTTTTCTATTATTCGTTGAATGATAATAATTTCCAACTATACTTGTTTTCTCTAAAGAATTATGATAGCATAAAAGATTAGAAAGAAAGACCTATGCATAAAAATAACCTTACTCCAAAATAGACATGCTTGGAAAAAATTCTTAAGGTAACAGAACAACTCCCTAACTTCATAATCAACCCAATAACAAAAGATCTACCAATTCCTAGAAAAGAAATCTTGAACATATCCATCCATTATAATGCATAGAGTTGGTGGTCTTATTATTATTGATTGATTCTAACTCCAAACTTGAGCATAGGTCTTAAACCTCTTGAGTGGGACATTAACTGATAAGCACTTTCAAAGAATCCTTGACTATTAAGAGACTTGAATGAATAACTGTGTTTAAGTGTCCAATATAAACATGCTCGAACAAAGTTTAAAACAAATGAAGAAACTATTCTTGACTCATTAAAAATCATAACAATCTATATTTGCTAAGTTCCACTTTTAACTCTAAGTTTTTCTAAAAATTCTTATAAAATGGGTTTTTTCTTTATTGAAGAACTTTGGTACAATTTGGAATCAGAATTATGTCTATGAGGTTAAAGGGAACTTCTTCGACAATAATAGCTTGATATAATATATTCTTACTAAAAGTTTTAAAAGGAGTTAAATATGATACACATTTACCAACTACTTGAATATTTAAGCCTTGATGACTTATGCATCACAATTTCTATGATTATCAAATCTACACATATATATCTTCTTATTAACCCCTCTAAGATTAGTCAAAAATAAACGATTGAGTTAAATTCTTTTATTTTATTATTAACAATTAAATCAACTATTCAACTTATCAAGATTAGCAAGGAATAATTATAAAGGTTAAATTGTTATTATTAATGTGTTCATAAAAGTAAATATACATGACTATTGAGGTGGACTATCTAGAAGCTTACAACATTGAAATAATGTTCTATTATTTTTTTATTGACTTATTTTAATCTTCAATAATTTAAATTTAATAGGTTTTAGCACCTACATGCCTACTTTTAAAAACTAATATAATATTCACTGATATTCTTATAAGTTTGTTTATTCTTTTACTAAAGGTTTTCTTCTTATATTAACTCTTCCTTGCAATCTAGAATTTACATTCCATTCTACAAATTATAAATTATTTTCTAGCAAGCATTAATCACTTGGCTTAACAAAATAACTGAATTACAACTAGTTTGCCCAATCGACTTAGCACATTCTTTTTATGTATATTATAGTGGTTTGAATTGAAGAAAGGGGCATTGATTGTTCTTAGGCTTGACAATAACACTTGAGGTCATCTATTGGATGCAAGTATCGACTATTAGCTACAAAGACCAAAAAAATTTAGAGTAAAGGCTAAGGTAACGAGGATCATATGCAAACAACCAATCATTGATCAACAAATTACTATTGAGACCATAGCGACCATGCACATCTGAACTTATTGAAGGTCAAAGGTTTGAAACAAAGCATAGAGGTTGGTCTTTCCAAGGTCACATTTTAGAATGAAAGGTTTACATCAGAAATTTTCATTCGTGTTGTGTTTATAATTTGCCAAGCCTCGATTGAAGATTGGGTGACTATATATGGGAGAGGATTCAGTAGTTGAGCATGTTTCAATAGTTGTGATAGTAGTTTATATAATGCCCAATAGTTGTGATAGTAGTTGTTTATATAATGCCCAATAGTTGTGACATGACTACCCTAGCTTAAACAAAATGTATTCCTTTGATCTAAAAAGCAACCAATCATGTGATGCCACATCAGTGCTCAACTACCCATGATGTGAATGCACAAGTATTGGTAGCACTTTTTTTTGAACCTTTTTGGACATCTTGACAAAAATCATGTTGATGTGGCATCATATTTGATGATGTGGTCCCGAAACAAAAGTTATAAGTAGGGGACTTGCCAAGTAAGCTGCTGTAAAAAATTGGGAGTGAGTTGAAATTTCCATGTAGGATAATTAGAAGCGCAAAGTTAGGATGCACAACTACTGGCTCCTCTCCCCTACTAAGTAACGCTAGTCGAAGGCTTGAATGACTACACAAACTCTTCGTTTAATGTCATGCAGGGAAATACTTGGGGTCGACACAACCCTTTAGGGTAGCACCCCCATATCGCTTCCCTCTGATGAAGTGGTCGCAACTTGACAAGTTATATTACAGAAACATCAATAAACAAAGAAAAGCAAGAGATTATAGATGGAGAAAACTATGAATTGCCAAGTCAATCTCAATATTACAACATTGATTATGCATTGAGAAACAAATGACTATTTAGAATTAACATATTTAAATATAATGTGGGAGATTTCCCTTTGACTCATTAAAACTCCTATTTCATTCTCATTACACATCAATTCAACTATGAAATTTGAGATTGTGGATTGCTTCTTCAATTTTCATGCACAAGGTGATACTAAAGCAACTAATTCCTATAACTATGATTTGAATCCTCACACAATATAGAAGATAGTAAAATATATTTACATAGAATGCAAATATCTACAATTTGAACTGCAAATGATAAAGAGATTGGAATATTGGGAGATTTTTTTTGTATTCATTAGCTATCTAAGTGGCAAGGCATACACACATGTTTGCTCAATGGGAACAAAAAAGGACTTGCATTTCAATCTTCATCACATGGATAATCATACTCTATCCTATTTCATGATGTAAACCCTCTTCATGGATATTTTGAGCTACTTTTACCTTACCAAATTTAAATACTTAATAGCCAATGAAATATAATAATTGACAAAATGAAACAATATATTGGAAATAATAATCAACATAAAATTGCTCCATCTATAAAAGGAAAAATGACAAGGCATAACAACACCACATAAATCCACAAAACTCAATACAAAATACATAATAATTCGAAAATAATATCCATAACTTCTAGAAGAAGACTTAAATATCACTAATTATAGAAGCGTTCCGCAAAAATTCAAGACAGACTAAGATATTCATGTACAATTTTTCAAATGTTGCAATTCAATGGTGGTCTTATCTTCTTTGTTAATTATCTTGATTGCAACATTATTCATCTATCATTTTATATTTTATAGAAATTAAATTTTTTATAAGAAAATTTAAATCTATGTTGTGTGTTATCCTAAAATGACACCACCACTTTACTACTTGTTCTATACTCTTATTACCTATATTCATTTATTTCTTACATTGATAGTAAAGAAATTAACATCACATGCAATATCATAAAAATTATGTAATGACTCTCATGCCACATATTGATAAACAATAATACATATTTTCCTCCATGTACAACTTTAAATATTTTATTTTCTCTCTATTTTGAACATTGCAATTAAACATCATTTTATATTGCTCATTTATTCTTTATGAATTTGTAAAGCTACATATACAAGTGTTTTATTTGTTCTACATGTCTATTACTCCACTTGTATGTGGACTAATGCCAAGTTTCTCAATACATGTATTAAGAAATACTCTCACAATATCTATAAAATATTTGTTCTAAAGATGTTTAAAAAGAGATAATAGTTTTGTAGTTGCATATCTACAACCCTCTAAATTGTTCTTTGACTGATTTGATCTTCTAATTAATTACAATAATAACATTAATTAGACACAATACAATTCACTACACTTACTATAATATTGATAGGAACCTAATGCAATGTGTCTCTTGTTGTATATGATGTTAATGCTTTGTACATGGTTGTTATTTTTTATGTTTCACTTATCTTTGTATACATATATTTTTAAATGTTTAGTCTATATTATTCCGATGTGGATATTTATTAATACATTTTATCTTATCTAAGTATTTATAATACTTGTTTGAGCCTCTACTCTATTTTTATGTGTATGTCTTAATACATTTTACCTTATCTATGTATTTATGATACTAATTGATTTGCTTTTACTACATAGTTATTAGTCATTGGTATTTGATTATATTTTCACTAGAGGTTAGTTTTATTGTCATGGAGTTAATCTCACAAGCCATAGACTTGACCCTACCTATTTCAAATTTTAAATTTGGTCCAATGGTCACCTTTGATTGAATGTTATGTGTTAATATTTAAAAGAATTGATTGCTTTCATCCCACGTCCTTTCATATCTCCCATCTCTCAAGCACCCTCTCTCATCTTGGAAGATTAAAGGAGAAATCCCTAACACAAGTTTTTGATACACTAGAAGGAGAAAAAATCTACATTCTGGGGCTCATGCCTAGTACATTTGATCTTTATACACTTTCCAAGGGTTGATTTAGGAGAATTTTATGAAGAAAAGACAACTCTTCAAGGTAGTTTTAAATATTACCATCCTCCATATCATTAGAAAGAGTAGACAAGACAAATAATAATTAGGCAAATGACAAAATAGAGTTCAACATTAAATAACATAAAATTTGAAGTTGTGAAATGGATTAATAATCACATATCTATGTTAGGTGGTTGGACTCAACCTCAAATAAAATAGAGGATCAACATAGAATATTAAGCATCCATCTAACAAAGAGATGACACTTTTACAACTTAAACAAATATTTCATAATAAGTTTAAGTGTGCACCTGTAAATTCTATTAACATTCATAGTACAATCTATGGTTGTGGACAATTAGTTGACCTCACCAAGACAGCAGTTTGGTCTTTTTGATGTGTCCTCTCAATATCTCTGGATAATATCACCAAAACTTATTTCCTTGATGATGAGTAATATAGTTGACCTGAATTATCAGATTAATTAAAATCAATACAGCAAGATTCCAGAAGTACTATCGACAAAATGTCCTCCTGCCTAAACCATAAACATAAAATCTAAATTGAACAATTCCCCACAGACGCTGTTGATTTATCAGTTTTTTTTCAGCTCCTTTTGCTGCATCATTCTTATATCTTTGCAATATTGCTTTGATCAATACAAAAAAAATCCCCAACAGAAGTAAAATTTATTGAAGTTTCTGACTCATACTGTCTAATCTGATCATTATCTATCCTCACTATATGACAAGAGAGATGCACCGTGGGACTGTTTGGCATATGACCAGTATACTTAGCCACATTATTAAGGCTTTAGTGATAATTTTCTTCAACCAGTTAACATTATACATGATAATACATTTGGAAATACAAGCAAAATCAAACTGGACATTATATTAATATTTATTCTGATATGGATGTGTAATTTTGAGGAAAAGCCTTTAAAAGAATGATGAGCCAACGAACAATGTAAACCAATGAATGTACAAGATGAGACATTTGATCTTCTTGAATGAAGATAAGTATTTCACATATATTTCATTGAATGCAGAATTATAACATTTTACATATTATTTACAGCACAATGTTTGTCTAAAATTTGATTAGAAAAGCTACTGGTACATAAAGTGTTCTACAAACATTCTTGTTTTCACATTTCCTACAAAAGTGGAATTATTATACGTGTTTAGACAAAATGGCCAATTTAAAAAAAATTACAGAGCTTTTCTTCCTTCATAAAAGTACATGAGCTTTCTTTTCTGGGTAGGTCCTTCCCAAACCAAGATTACAATGCTTTTAAGATCACTGACCAAGATTGATAAGATTTTTACAGTAAGGCAGACAGAGCAAGAGACTATCCTAACCAGAAACAGATTCCTGTACACAAAATTAGCAAAATATTTCATTAGTCTCTTAAAAAAGTACTGTAAACAATTTACGATTGATAGATGGAAGAGCAAGTGAGAATTTATTTAAAAAGTTTAGTACCGATTTTCCTTTGAATTTTAGCATTATATATTTGAACTATGTTAAATACTTAAAACTTCAAAGAACAACAAACTCTCCAGTTTACCTTTACCATTTCTGTGAATTCTGTGAATTGTAGATGTATCTTTCATACTGTCAAATTCTTCATCCATGGAAACAAAAACTTTAAGATTGTATCAACTTTATTGAAGTATTTCCTTCTCCAACTCATTCTTATCAGGATCAATGACATTATCCCTCCAAAGGCTGTTCCAAATGACAATCCCACTGCTATCTCAAACCATGGATACTCATTGCTTTTCTTTTCTTTGTTAATTGGAAGTGGAGGAGGAGGGGCAAATTGTGGCCAAGAACAGTTTTTGGGTAGGGGACATCCCCATAAATTTGCATTCCCTGAATAAGAGGATTCTCCAAATGTGCCAGTCATATGTCGTCCTTGTGGTATGTTTCCTGAAAGATCGTTGTTTGATAAATTTAGTGAACCCAAATAGCTTAGAGATTCAACCTCTACAGGGATTTTTCCTGAAAATTTATTTCTGGAAAGGTCTAATGATTCCAACTGACTCATTTCTCCTAGACTATTTGGAATGCTTCTATTCAAATTGTTCATTGAAAGGTTTAGAAGCCTCAACCCCTTCAACTTCCCAAAATCAGAATCAACTTCTCCCTCCAATTCATTGTTTGACAGATCTATGGATGTGAGAGTGGAAAGAATATATGGGTAGTGCTGATCTGTACCTTTTAGAGTCATATCCAATCCATCTTGATATAGTAGCGCATAAGAGAGTTGGGATGTGGACAATATAAAACCATCTTGGCTTTCTATCGCCATTGCTTGCAAAGATGTAATTATGTGTGGAATTGAACCTGTGATATGATTGGAAGAAAGATGCAAGATCTGGAGGTTCAATAGTTGGCCAATCTCTGAAGGAATACTACCTGTGAAATTGTTGTCTTTCATCACCAACACTCTCAACTTTGAAAGATTTCCAACAAGTGTTGGTATTTCACCTCCAAATAAATTGTTCCCAATATCAAGAACTTGCAACTCTGAACAATTGACTATTGAAGGAGGTAATGATCCGTTCAAGTTATTACTATGGACAACTAATGAATATAAGATACTTAGCTTACTGAACACATGTGGTAAGCTTCCCTCCAAACTATTATTTGCCAAATTTAGGACTTGGAGATAAGAGCAATTGGACAAGCTTGCAGGGATTACTCCAGTTAGGAAGTTGTTTGCAAGATTTAATTGTTCGAGTAGAGATAATCTACCCAGGCTTGGAGGAATATTACCCTTGAACAAATTGCCATTGAATAGCAAATGTTGTATATCAGGAGACCATATCGATGGGATGTGCCCACTCAATGCATTTCTAGACACATCTAACCTTTCTAGATGCATCAACATTGAAATATTTGAGAATAGACTTCCTTCTAGATGGTTTACTGAAAGATTTAGAGATTCCAATTGAGAACAAGTTTCCCATAGCCAAGAAGGAATTTCTCCGACAAGGCTGGTGTTAACTAATTCCAGTGTAACAACCGAGAATTGTGTGGAAATCCAAGATGGAATTTCTCCGTCAATCTTACATGACACTAGGCTTATTTCAGTTAACTGAAAAGATGGAATCCAGGTTGTGCTAATATTTAGCAGACAATCGGATAAATGCAAAAACCTTAAGTTTGTAAGATTGGGAAAGAAAGTTTCTGAAATCATCTGGTGATGGTTTAGTGACAAATCTAGAGATTCTAAAGAAGCTAGGAATGACGAGGAAGAGATGGTCTCATTGAAATGATTGCCACTACCATAGAAGCTATTAAGGGAGGAAAGCTGAGCAAATGAAGGGGGAATGGTCCCACTTAGTTGGTTATTAGAAAGATCCAACCCATAGAGTAAAGACAGATTACCCAAGGAATCTGGAATATTACCGCTCAGTTGATTTTTTCCAAGGAATAACATCCACAACAAAGAGAGACTTCCAAAGAAAGCAGGTATGCTCCCACTTAAGTGGTTATGGTCAAGTAGAAGCCACTTAAGAGAAGAAATATTTGCCAGAGAAGCTGGTATGCTTCCACTGAGTTGGTTGTCAGAAAGCCAAAGGTCTGTTAAAGAAGAAAGATTGTCCAAGCAGGAAGGTATGCTTCCTTTGAATTTATTGGTACTAAGGTCAAGGTGTGTAAGGTTTGTGAGCAAACAAACAAAAGAGGAAATCCTCCCACTGAAGCCATTCATAGATAAATCTAAATAGTTAATATAAGAGAGATTTCCCAGACATGGAGGAACAGCGGTAGTACCTGTTACACGGTTTATTGTCAGTGATGTGAGGAAACGAAGTTGGCACAAACTCTCACCTATCACACCTCGAACATCTGGAAAATAGCCTACATCAACAGAGACAACGTGGTTGGTATGGTTGTTGCAGGATATGCCGTCCCACATGGTGCAACAGTCTGTTCCATTTACCCATGAACTGAGAAGGCCTTGGGAGTCATTCACGCCCTCTTTGAAACGAAGAAGAGCTTCAGATTCATGGGAAAGACATGTGTTGGATAGTAGTCGATGGGACAGAGCAGGGTGTAGGCAGGGGAAGAAGACAACCAAAACTGAAATGATAATTAAACACAACTTCTGTAAAGAAATGGCCATTTGGGATCGAGGGGATTAGGGAAATGGAGATGATCTTCTGTAAAGAGCTAGTGCTTTGAAGTCAATATATAGTGGCTGTTTCCGTGCGGACCACTCCTCCGATAAACCTCTTTTCTACGATAGTGACCATCTATATCTTTAGATATATGTCAACATTATCAAACTTACCAGAAATTTCGTATCACACGGACTAAGTTCTGCCCCCTTTCGTCTCTGGTGCTATTTATTTGTATTTGTCAATAGAGGGGAATATCTGGAGTCTTTGTATGACCTTGAACGGGTGTCTGTCTCCAAAGAAGAAAATTGACCCAATAGAATATTGATATTAATGCCTTATTCGTCAATATTCTCTCCTTTTTTAATTATGGAATTGATTTCTTTTGTTTTATAGATTGTAACTTTGTATTTGTCAATAGAGGGGAATATCTGGAGTCTTTATATGACCCGTGGTCTTGAAAGAAGAAAACTGATACAATAAAATATTGGTTTTGGGTCAGGTTTACCGGGGTGGGACTGGCTCGCCGGCTGTTAGGTCCCATCCCTCCACAGGGGACTAGTCTCGCCCCGCTCACCCCAAGTACCCAAGGTACGGGCTGCTGGGTGGAATTGCGGAGATACCCCTATCGTTAATAGTCAATATTCTTTTCTTTTTATATTCTGAAATAGATTTTTTTTTTTAATAGATTAAATCTGTAATTGTGACCACTTGTTTACAATATGACGCTTTCAATCAATTGAACCAGACTCTGTTCTTGAAATTGATTTAGTATAAAAAATTATTTACAGCTGTCTCAAAGTAAATAATGGTTGTCCATCTCTCTTTTCTTATTGAATGATGAAGGCCAAGAACAGTAGCATAGAGAGCAGAAAGACCATCTTATTGTATTGATTATCGTATGAACAACAGGAAATACAAGGAGTTCAGTTACAGAATTTCACCATAGAACCAACACCCCCCCCCACAATTTACAATCACATAGCATCCCCCAATACATGTATACAGCAGATAGCTGCTTTCGCCATTACATATACATCACATGTCAGAATCACACAGGCATTACATTACAATATATAATACTGCTGCAACATATGCTCACAAAGCTGTCAAAAAGGTTCACTGTGCTGCCAAAAAAGAGAGTCTCCAGCCTGTCCGCCAACTGTGGGAAGCAAAAATCTGTCCATAAGAAGCTGTTGCTGCTGCTACTAGCTATCACTCGGACCCCTGCACCCTGCACCTTTTGAGTCTTAGAAGAGAACTTGCTGCTTCAATTTCCTCCCTTGAGAAATCTTCGATACTGAGAAGAGGAGGGGCCTCTACATCCTGTTCACTTTTTTCCATCTTGTCATTGAACTCTTTTAGAAACAGTTCCAGGCCCTAAGAAAGACTTCAACAGTGTGTTGGCATCCTTGTCCAAAGTTAACTTCTTGAAGGCTGACCGGGATTGTACCATCTTCGATCAGCTTTAGGAACTTTGCTTTTGATACTTTGACCATAGAGCAACCTGCATAGAAATATTGAGGAGGGTGAGTCTTTTACAAGACTCAGTAAGTGCACGCCTGGCCTCATTGAATTTATCATCATTTCTCTTTTTCCAAATAAGAATTTCAGTTGAAACAAGAATCGACAACAGCATTAAATCTTTTCCAACTTTATTAGAAAACAGGAAAATAATTCTGTCGGGTCTCAAGTTGTTATTATTATCCCAAATGTATTGATTATTACAAAACAAGTTCCATACTTCCCTTGGGAAGAGGCATTCGAAGAAGATATGTTTCACAGATTCTGGTACTCTACAAAGGCTGCAAAGAAGATATGTTTCACAGATTCCGATTTACACTTAATCGGTAGTCTTTGCATTATTAAAAGCAATCGGAAGCAAACTTTCTTTGGCTCCAGTATGTTTGACCAGCAGTTTTTGAAGACTTTTGCCCAATCACTCTTGCTCAGCTTAGTTTTCCAGGCTGATTTATGTGCAGGTATCTTGCTGACTGGTAAGAGTGTTGTAGACCTTTTTTGCACTTAGTTTGGAGAGTTTAGAGCCATCGCTCCACCTAAACTATTTATATTGCTCGGAATCAACTACACGATTGGGATTGTCAGGTACCTCCTTACAAGCTTCTTTTACAACTGAGAATGTTCTCCAATTGGTTGCAGGTAACATGAATTCACTGCTAAGCTGATTCTATCCTTTCAGGCCTTCTTCATCCATGATATCTGCAACATATTTAATGCCCTTGCTTGCGCAAGCCTTAGCCGAGCAACCCTGCTTAAGTGCCAAAGGTTTGCCATTATGGCAAAGGTTCCACCATATTGATCTGTGGGCGTAGACTGTGTTATTCGTGAAGGCTCGACAGAAAGACCATCTTATCATTATGGAAGGTGACATTAAAATAAAATAAAAAAACACACCGTTATACTGCTTTTCTTCTCACAATTACCAATCTTGTAAGATATACACAATCTAAATAAATATAGAAACACGATGATTGCACATAGATTTTTGGAGATCTTTCTAACATATTAAAGAAGTTTGATTTTTATCCAGTGGGGTAAAAGTTAAGACCCCATCAAGTTAGAGTATCTAAAATAAATATTTTTTATATTTAATTTAATTTTGTCTTCCAGTGAGGACTTAAGTGTACTTAAGTGTACTGAGTTACTGCATGGTCCTATGGGGGGGCTTGGGCTTTTATTTTCGTGGAGCAGGAGGTCTCATGGAAAAAAAAAAAAATTGTGCTACGGGATTTGATTGGAATCTCTTCCAGAAAAATAAGAGCCCCTAAAGTATAGGGATGAATCTTTCAGCTGGTGAAAATGGGGTGGGGCTAGAAATTGCCCCTACAGCTTAGGAGTTTTGTGTGCCATTTGTCGCACATCTCAAACACAAGAAATTAAAAAATAGAAAAAAAAATTTGAGCTTAAATTTTTAAGTAGAATTGCAACATTAAATTCATGGGACCACCAGCTTCCTCAAATTTCGGAGCTTAAAATTTTAAGCAGCAGTGCACTACTAAATTCATGGGACCACCGGCTTCCCTATATTTAAGAGCTTAAATTTTTAAGCAGAATTGCAACTAAAATCCATGGGACCATGTACTTTAAAATATTCCTAAAAAATCTAAGCAGCACCCGCTGAGATTTTTAAGGAAGCCCCCCTCCATGGGACCTCACTCTTAGGAAATCATAATTTAGAAGTATTACTAATTACTTCATTCATGTATCTTCATGTATATATTACTTTTTTCCGAATTAATAAGATAGTTAAAAACATGTGTATATCTTCCATAAATTTGCCAACAAGAATGAACTCTCTATTCTAAGTAAGAGTTATTTTTATAATTCACATATTAATTCACATATTACTTGTATTATTTATAATACCACGAGTGTATCACTGGATATTGTCCTACAAATTCCTAGACTAATTCAGATCAACAGAGTCGACATTCCATTCATATTCTTCGCAAGAACAAACTTCCACACAATAAGACACTTTAATGAATATGTCCCTTTTAAATTAATTCTTAAATTTGTTGTTTGACTCTTTTGAAAGTATAAATTAAGAAGAGGTTAAAAAATATTGAATTTTATATATATATATATTTACTAAATTCGACCATGCAAATGCCTTCCAAATGGGATTTCTATGAAATTGTTACACTTCAGATCTCAAGTCAAACAACCCATAATCTTCTACCAGTCATTTTCATTGGGTGGTTGTTTTTGCTTTACATGATGAAAACAAAAAAAAGTCTAGACTTCAATTTTTCCCTTTGTAATTCATTCCATCTTTGATAAGAACTCAGATCAAAACACAATAAGAGTTAATCTAGAAGCCTTGTCAAAATTCAACCTTCATTTTAACCTTAGATTCTCTAGGAAACTGTGTTTCATGATAACATTCAGTGCTCAGAATATTTGGTAGATCAAATTAATCTATTAAGTCACTTATAACGGTTTGAGAGGTCTATTTTGTTTTTGTCTGCCAAGCTAACTATCTTTCTTTGCTTGCCAATTATAAACAGTAAATTAGAATATGAACTTTGGAGCACTTAAGGACTAAACAATGCATATAATCAAAAGGAAATTTATGACATTTTGAATGGTGTGAAGTTCATGAAATGACAATATAGGAGGTTTTTGAGTGAAAGATTTTAAAGGGGGAGAATATGAACTTTGGAGCACTTAAAGGACTAAACAATGCATATAATCAAAGATTTCTTAGGGTGTAATACTTATTTGCCTTGTGTGAAGTTAATGAAAGGGAAATAGAGGAGATTTTGAATGGTGTGAAGTAGGTTTTTGAGTGAAAGATTTAAAAGGGGGAGAATTTGATGCACGTGATGAATCTTTGAATTAATCATGCCTGGTGCTCCAGTGGAGCAAACTAATATTACTGGCGCTGTAGTGGTCAATCCTACAAACTCCAATCCATTTTCCCCATCTGAAGTGTTTCTAACTTCGATAATTTTTCAGTTCCCATGGTCCACGTGTTTTTCGAATTTTTTGCAGGTATGTCTTTAAGATTTTGTGGGTCTTAGGAATGAATGATTGTGGGACTGCAAAATAGCACTTACAATTTGATTCATAGTGTTTGTTGTATTTAAGTGCATTTAATGTCCTAGGAGGTGGCATATTATGGAATAAGGTTAATCCTGCACCTGAAAATTCTATTAACATTCACAGCACAATCTATGGTTGTGCAGAATTAGTTGACCTCACCAAGACAGCAGTTTGGTCTTTTTGATGTGTCCTCTCAATATCTCTGGATAACATCACCAAAACTTATTTCCTTGATAATGAGTAACACAGTTGATCTGAAAAGTCAGATTAATAACAATCAATACAGCAAGCTTCCAGAAGTACTATTGATAAAATGTCTTTCTGCCTAAACCTTAAATAGACAATCTATATTGAACAATTTTACAGCTCCTTTTGCTGCACCGTTCTTATATCTTTGTAATATTGCTTTGATCAATATTACAAAAATTCCCAACAGAAGATTTACTGAAATTCCTGACTTATACTGTCTAATGTGATCATTATCTGTCCTCAACTATATGAGGAGAGAAATGCAAAGTGGAACTGCTTAGCATATGAGCAGTATACTAAGCCACATTATTCAGGCTTCAGTGATAATTTTCTTCAACGAGTTAACCATATTGTAAGGCTTTAGTAAATGCTTAATTAATTATCTCATAATATATTTGGAAACACAAGCAAAATCAAACTGGACATTATATTAACATTTATTCCAATGTGGATGGGCAATTTTGAGCAGTAATCCAGCATCTGAACAATTATCTATATAGGGAAAAATTAAAATGTGTGTAAGCTTACTGCCAATAAAAAATCCTCTCAGCAATCAAAGAGTGCACTAGAATTCTAATATCGTTTGGAGGAAAAGCATTTACAAGAATGATAAGCCAACGAATTTACAACTCATTGTTTGTCTAAAATTTGATTAGAAAAACTACTGGTACATAAAGTGTTCTACAAACAATTGTTGTTTTCATATTTCTTACGACAGTGAAATTATTATACGTGTTTAGATAAAATTGCTAATCTAAAAAAAATTACAGAGCGTTCCTTTCTTCATAAAAGTACATGAGCTTTCTTTTCTGGGTAGGTCCTTCCCAAACTAAGACTACAATGCTTTTAAGATCACTCATCAAGACTGATAAGATTTTCACAGTAAGGCAGACAGAGCAAGAGACCATCCTAACCAGAAACAGATTCCTGTACACAAAATTAGCAAATTATTTCATTAGTCTCTTAAAAAAATACAGTAAACAGTTTACGATTGATAGATGGAAGAGCCAGTGAGAATTTATTTATAAAATTTAGTACTAATTTTCCTTTAAATTTAACATTATATATTTGAACTATGTTAAATACTTAAAAATTCAAAGAACAACAGACTCTCCAGTTTACCTTTGGCTTTAACATTTCTGTGAATTGTAGATATATCCTTCATAATGTCAAATTCTTCATCCATGAAAACAAAAACTTTAAAATTGTTACAACTTTATTGAAGTATTTCCTTCTCCAACTCATTCTTATCAAGATCAATGACAATATCCCTCCAAAGACTGCTCCAAATGACAATCCCACTGCTATCTCAAACCATGGATACTTGTTGCTTTTCTTTTCTTTGTTAATTGGAAGTGGAAGAGGGGCAAATTGCGGCCAGGAACAGTTTTTGGGTAGGGGACACCCCCATAAATTTGCATTCCCTGAATAAGAGGATTCTCCAAATGTGCCAGTCATATGTCATCCTTGTGGTATGCTTCCTGAAAGATCGTTGTTTGATAAATTTAGTGAACCCAAATAGCTTAGAGATTCAAGCTCTGCAGGGATTTATCCTGAAAGTTTATTTCTCAAAAGGTCTAATGACTCCAACTGACTCATTTCTCTCAAACTATTTGGAATGCTTCCATTCAAATTGTTCATTGAAAGGTTTAGAAGCCTCAACCCCTTCAACTTCCCAAAATCAAAATCAACTTCTCCCTCCAATTCATTGTTTGACATATCTATGGATGTGAGAGTGGAAAGAATATATGGGTAGTGCCAATCTATACCTTTCAGAGTCATATCCAATCCATCATGATATAGTAGCGCATAAGAGAGTTGGGATGTGGACAATATAAAACCATATTGGCTCTCTATCGCCATTGCTTGTAATGATGTAATTATGTGTGGAATTGAACCTATGATATGATTGGAAGAAAGATGCAAGATCTAGAGGTTCAATAGTTGGCCAATCTCTGAAGGAATGCTACTTGTGAAATTGTTGTGTTTCATCACCAACACTCTCAACTTTGAAAGATTTCCAACAAACGTTGGTATTTCACCTTGAAATAAGTTGTTCCCAATATCAAGAACCTGTATCTTTGAACAATTGACTATTGGAGGAGGTAACGATCCATTCAGGTTATTACTATGGACAATTAATGAATATAAGATACTTAGCTTACTTAACTCATGTGGTAAGCTTCCCTCCAAACTATTATTTGCCAAATTTAGGACTTGAAGATGAAAGCAATCGGACAAGCTTGCAAGGATCACTCCAGTTAGGAAGTTGTTTGCAAGATGTAATTGTTCGAGTAGAGATAATCTACCTAGGCTTGGAGGAATATTGCCACTAAACAAATTGTCATTGAATAGCAAATGTTGTATATTAGGAGACCATATTGATGGGATGTGCCCACTCAATGCATTTCTAGACACATCTAACCTTTCTAGGTACATCAACATTGAAATATTTGAGAATAGACTTCCTTTTAGATTTTTTTTTTTTTAAAAGGTGCAATGCACCCATATTATTAGGGGTAAACGCTTTTGACCAGAGCTATGAACTGGGCACAAGAAACCACAAGATACTACCAAACCCGTGAGTGCATTAGCCCAACGAAGGCACAAGGCCTGCAAGCACTTTGAACCATCGAGGGTTTGAACCCTAGTGAGAGTCACTACAACCAAACGACTTGACCACCGAACCACGCCCTTATTGGCAGACTTCCTTCTAGATGATTTCCTAAAAGATTTAGAGATTCCAATTGAGAACAAGTTTCCCATAGTCAAGAAGGAATTTCTCCCACAAGATTGGTGTTAACTAATTCTAGTGTAACAACCGAGAATTGTGTGGAAATCCAGGATGGAATTTCTCCGTCAGTCACACATGACACTAAACTCATTTGTTTTAACTGAAAAGATGGAATCCAGGTTGTACTAATATTTAGCACACAATCGGATAAATACAAAAACCATAAGTTTGTAAGGTTCTGAAAGAAAGCTTCTGAAATCATCTGGTGATAGTTTAGTGACAATTCTAGAGATTCTACAGAAGCTGGAAATGATGAAGAAGAGATGGTCTCATTGAAATGATTGCCACTACCATAGAAGCTATTAAGGGAGGACAGCTGAGCAAATGAAGGGGGAATGGTCCCACTTAGTTGGTTATTGGAAAGAATCAACCCAGAAAGCAAAGACAGATTACCCAAGGAATCTGGAATATTACCACTCAGTTGATTGTTTCAAAGGGATAAGTCCCACAACAAAGAGAGATTTCCAAGAGAAGAAGGTATATTCCCACTTAACTAGTTAAGGTCAAGTTCAAGCTACTTAAGAGAATAAATATTTGCCAGAGTAGCTGGTATGCTTCCACTAAGTTGGTTGTCAGAAAGCGAAATCTCTGTTAAAGAAGAAAGATTGTCCAAGTAGGAAGGTATGCTTCCATTGAATTTATTGCCACTAAGGTCAAGATGTGTAAGGTTTGTGAGCAAACAAACAAAGGAGGGAATCCTCCCACTCAAGCCATTCATAGATAAATCTAAGGAGTCAAAATAAGAGAGATTTCCCAGACATGGAGGAACAGTGGTAGTACCTGTTACACGGTTTGTTATCAGTGATGTGAGGAAACGAAGTTGGCACAAACTCTCACCTGTCACACCTCGAACATCTGGAAAATAGCCTACATCAACAGAGACAACGTGGTTGGTATGGTAGTTGCAGGATATGTCGTCTCACATGGTGCAACAGTCTGTTCCATTTACCCATGAACTGAGAAGGCCTTGGGAGTCATTTACGCCCTCTTTGAAACAAAGAAGAGCTTCAGATTCATGGAAAAGACGTGTTGGATAGTAGTCGATGGGACAGAGAAGGGTGTAGGCAGGGGGAGAAGACAACCAAAACTGAAATGATAATTAAACACAACTTCTGTAAAGAAATGGCCATTTGGGATAGAGGGGACTAGGGAAATGGAGATGATCTTCTGTAAAGAGCTAGTGCTTTGAAGTCAATATATAGTGGTTGTTTCTGTGCGGACCACTCCTACAATAAACCTCTTTTCTACAATAGTGACCATCTATATATTTAGATATATGTCAACATTATCAAACTTCACTCCAATTAAAAAAAAAACATTATCAAACTTCCGAGAAATTTCATATCACACGGACTAAGTTCTGCTCCCTTTCTTCTCTGGAGCTATTTATTTGTATTTGTCAATAGAGGGGAATATTGGAGTCTTTGTATGACCTGGCACGAGCGAAGAAAATTGACCCAATCGAATATTGATATTAATGCCTTTGTCATCAATATTCTCTCCTTTTTTAATTCCGAAATTGACTTCTTTTGTTTTATAGATTGTAACTTTGTATGTCAACAGAACACAAGCAAAAACCTTCGTCTAGAAGAGTTTTTGGATAGAAAGGAGGTTTCTTCAATCCAAATTTCTCACATGCAGAGAATTCAAAGGAAAATATCCCATCTGGGTATGCAAGATGAGTTATTGGTGAAGAAAAGGGTTTTCAACAGAAAAATCAACAACACTCACAGAGGTGTGAAAATGAAAAAAACATGGGTGTTCAGTATGCGCATTATCACAATCAAAAGGCATCATCTACTCAAAGGCAACATAATGGAGATCTCTTCAAATCAAATTTCTCACATGGACAGCATTCGAAGGCAAATGTCTCATCTAGACAAGGAAGAGGAGTTAATGGAGAAGATAAGGGTTTTCAACATAAAAATCATCAACATCCAGAGAGTTGGGGTTTCAATCATCATGGTGGAAAAGAAAAGAACACGGATGGTTAGCTCGTGCACCAACCTAATTAGAAGGTAACATTTACACAAAGACAACGGTTGAAATTTCAAGGCAGGCGGAATAGAAGAAAGGGATCAAGGGCCAAAACCAAAATAGGCAAAAACCCACAAATAAAAGAAGGAGGAAAGAAGTGCAAAAAGAGAGCCAAGAAAACCTCATTGTAATGCCTAAAGTAGGGGTTGATGTCTCCAAGAAGGTGGATAAGGATATACCTCTGTAGCAATAGGGAATCATCAAGGTCACATTTCCACAGCATTTGCTGCAACTGCAATTTAAAGATTTAAGAGAAAAAGCCCTAATATGTAAGTTTTAGAGCCTTACCTAGATTTAGAAAAATTAAAGGATTTAATATATGATGAATGGGAAGGAGCTATAAAAATTTTCTATCTAGATCAGGGTAAAGGCATTTTTATTGTTTTATTTTCTAACAAAACTTGCAAAGATGAGGTTTTCAAGATCAAATCATGGTTATTTCAAGGATCTAGTTTATACATGTAATATTGGACTCCAAATTTTAAATATGAGGATTTTGTTGCTCATTTTATTCCTTGTTGGTTCCAAATGCATGCATTACTATTGGAATATAGGGAGTTGAATTTGCTAGAAATCATGGCTAATCAGTTAGACATCTTTTTTAAGCATTGTTTTCTTTTCTTCAATAACCCATCAAAGCCAATCAGGTTGTGTGTATTGCTTGACACAACGAAGAAGCTTCCAATGCATATAGAGATAACATCCAAATTTGGCAAATGGTTGCAAGTGTTAATCATTGAAACCCCTCAGAATGCATGTGCTCAATGTCATATGTTTGGGCATTCTATTTATGAATGTACAAAAATGGATAATACACAAAATCAAGCTCGTTTCTGGCAAAATAGGGGGTAGGGTTTATACTTGAGTTAGTAGGTTTCAACAACTACATGCCATTCAAAGGTGATGCTTAAGAGTAGCATAAATCAAATTATTCCAAAATCTAAACAACAAGGATTCAAGGAGCCTACAATGTGAGGAGGAGGAATAAATAAAAATGGCTTATCATCAATCATGTGTGCAAAGCAATTTTTAGTGTCCATAGATTTTGCTAAAAAGCTAGATATAATGGGAAAGCTAAACATGAGCTATATTTTGAATTTATATTCCCCATCTTTGTAGATTTTTGAACATCAATTGGATGTTGTAGTCAAGAAATTGATGTTTCAAGACTCAAGGTCACTTATACTAGCTGGTAAAATGGAAAAACAAGAAGTAATTCCAACCCAAGCAAAGGATCTTTCTCTTGGCTCGGAATGGATACAACTGCATGACTTCTCAAAGAACAATGAGAAGGTTAGTGACGCAGAGTTGGAAGTTTTAGCAAAGAAGATCTTTTTGTCAGTTGGTTTAGAAATAATTGATGAAATAACAAATGAAATTGTAGAAGGGGATTTTTGGGATTGCAACATTACAAAAGATAAGGGGGTAATCGGTAGCAAAATATCAAAGGCATCAACTCAAAATGCTCAGACAAATAATTCGCCATTGACTGAAACAAATCAATTGCTAAGTCAGGATGATGTAGAGTTTGATTATTCACAATCCTTATCTGTATCTCAGACCCCATGCTAATCAATGACAAAAAAATCTCTGGGAAAGAGAGATCGCAAATCAAAGCTTACAAAGCTACAAGAGGAAATAGATGCAGGAGTCCAAAAGACATTATATGATTCGATTACAACTCAACAAATAAGCGCTTGAGGAGAGCCTGTTGCTCTCCTCATGCATAATGAAAATCATATCATGGAATGTCAAGGGCATTAATTCCCCTGACAAACACACTCGCATCAAATGTCAAGTGGATGGGTGCGGATCTCATATTGTGATTCTTCAGGAAACAAAAACTTTAGTAGACACATATGAAGCTACAATATAAAACTGGCAGTTGTGGAAATCAGTGCACTCACCTACTCAAGTTGCATCAGGGGGCTAGTGGCTTTATGGAATCCAAAGTCAGTACGTGTGATATCAAGGAAAAATGTGAATAATTGGAAATTGTTGGAAGTAACAAAATTTGAAGTTTAAAAATTTGGTTGCTTAACATTTATGGGCCATCCTCCACTTCTAATAAGAAAAATTTGTGGGATCAAATAACACAAGTATTAATTGATTTAGGGGATGAAAAAGTTATACTAACAGGAGACTTTAATGCTATTACTTCGCTACAAGAAAAGAAAGGGGGCATTAGTCCCCCACCTAAAGTAATGGCAGATTTTAGCACATTCATCAACACTAATGCTTTGAACGATATTATTCTAGCTAAGGGAAATTTTACATAGACAAATAGAAGGAAAGGTTTTCTCTAGATAGCGGTAAGGTTGGAAAAATATCTTGTCTCATCTAGCTAGCTCAACTTGCAGCATAATTTAGTATCAAAGATCTTTCCTTTTGCAGATTTTGATCATTATGCAATCTCTCTCAGCATCTCAAATGTCTCTTGTCTAAGAATTAAATCGTCTTTTAAGTTTGAGAGTGTGGTTTAGGCATCCCCACTTTATGGATTTGATTCGTCATTGGTGGACTATGACACCATATGAACAAGGCACAATGATGTTTCAGTTGTGTAAAAAGTTAATGCACATTAAGCAACAGTGCATAAAATGGAATAAAGAGGTTTTCAAGAACATTTTTCATCAAAAAGAGTTAATCCGTAAAGAACTGGAAGATGTGTATAAATAGTTTATTCAACATGGTTTGGATTATTTCTCATATGATAAACAACATAAATTGTAAGAGGAATGGGAAGAATAGTGTGCAAGAGAAGAGATATATTAGAGACAAAATTCAAGGGAGTTGTGGTTGAGGGAGGGTGATCGTAATACCAAGTGTTTTCATGCTTCTACTCAGATTAAAAGGGTTGCTAGAGTAATTTAGTTTGTCCAGGAGATTCCAACTAGAAAATGGCTTAGTAAGGAAGAAGTTATAAGTAGAGAGTGTGTTAGATTCTATTCAAAACTCTTATCTGCACCATAGGATAGAGGAGAACATAATGGTAAAGATGAAGCATAACTTTTGGAAGCAATTCTGCAAATTGCTACTGAAAGGGATAATAAGTCTTTAATGAGACCATTCTCATTAGAGGAGGTTAAAAAAGTTGTTGTCTCTTTGGCTTCGAATAAAGCTCTCGGCCTTGATGGTTTTACTACCCTCTTTTTCCAAAAATGCTAGGACATTTTGTGTTTTGATTTGTTGTAGGAACTTGAAGAAATAAGATAAATGGGTACATTGCTAAAACAATTCAATGTAACAAATATAACAGTCTTACCCAAGTTAAGGATCCTAGAACATTTGCAGAATATAGAATGATATCTTTATGTAATACAATTTATAAGATCTTCACTAAGGAAAAGTTTTCAATCATACTCAATGGATCTCCCACTGGTTTCTTTAGTGCATCACGAGGTGTTAGGAAAGGGGACCCGCTTTCACCTTTCCTGTTTATAATCATGGTCGAGGTGTTGAGCAGGTTCATTATTAGCAAACATTCTTAAGGGCTTTGGAGGGGGATCCAAATTGAAAACACATGTTTCGTAGTCACACATTCTCTTTTTGCAAATGACACCAATTTGTTTGGGAAAGCCACCATTGCAAAAGAAAAATAGATTAAGGAAGTCCTAGATAAATATTCTTCAGCATCAGGTCAAAAAATAAATGCTTCAAAGTCAAAAGTTTATATTCTTAACACATAGGAGGAGACATGAAAAATGATAATCAAAATTCTTGGTTTTCAACAAGCTGTCTTACCATGTACTTATTTAGGGATTCCTTTTTTCTCGGGTCCAAACAAGGTAGCATATTAGGTGAAAGTAATAGAAAGATTAAAGTCAAGGATCTTATTATAGAAGGCTAGATGGCTATCTTTGTTAGGGATAAGTCTTTTGGTAAAAGCAGTCTTCTCCTCAATTCCTAATTATTTTCTAGAAGTTCTCAAAGCTCCACAATGAGTGATAACAAAAATTGAGAAAGTTATTAGATACTTCATCTGGAAAGGAAATATTGATGAACAAAATAAGGTTCCACTAATCTCATTAGAGGGCATGGCACGAGACAAATTTCAAGGTGGGGTTGGAATCCACAACATAGCAAATAGGAATAAAGCATTTGGTGCAAAACTTGTTTAGCAAATGTATGTAAATCCAAAGGCTAAATGGTGCATAATTTTGCAAGCAAAATATTTGGATAACTTGAATCCCTCAAGAATTCTCATCATCTATAATCCCCCAAAAGGATTGGCTATGCGGAATTTTCTGATTTCCTGTAGGAAATTAATTACTACATACATTTCATGGGAGGTAAATAATGGTAAGAGTTTCAAATTTTGGAGTGATTCTTGGAATGGGAATCCTCCTTTGTAGAATAACCCTGATTTAATTCATACAATGGTAACTTTAAAGGAGGCATGGGAGATTTTTTTTTGGATTATGTGCAATCAGTTGAAGCTACAATAGGAAAAGTGATTTGGAAGAGCATCTCAAATCCTTCTCTTTCTATACAATAGTGTAATGAGATTCAAAAAATATTAAATGAACGCGTTGTTTTTCTTTCTTAAAATCCTATCAGACTTGTATGGGCAACATCAAAAGATGGTAATTACACAATTAAGCAAGGTTACAAGGCTCTAAGTCAAAAGACAAGTCAACTAGCTCCTCAAACGGCCTATTCATTTTGTTGGAACAACAAAATTCTACCTAAGGCTGGGAGTTTTGCTTGGTTGGCATTAAGGAAGAGAATTCTAACTAGTGATTGGCTAACAAAGCTAAAAATAGCAGACCCTTTTAAGTGCCTATTATGTGATGAGGAGCTAAAAGATGTAGATCATTTGCTTATTAAATGCAGTTTTGTGCAACAGTCTTGGGCCTTTGTTATGAACAAGCTTATATTTTATACTCCTTTTCCAAATTCTTTGTGGCATTTGTTTCAAAGCTAATCGGATTTATTTAAATCTTCTTGTTTTGTGTGTATTTAGCAAGTGGTGCCAGCCTTAGTCATACAAAATTTATGGTGGGAGCATAATTTGTGCATTTTTAGGAAAGTAGCTTCATCAACTGATTCAGTAAATGTAAAAATTGAGAAGGTAGTTTCTGAGACTGTAAATTCAAGTGTTCAAAAGCATAAGGGTATTAGTTTAGTTTTTGCAAGTTGGGATGACCTAATTGTACACAACTAGAAGAGTTTAAAGTTGTCATTTCCAAGCAGTCTACTAAATTCGCATTCTATGAAGAGTGATAGGAAGCATGTTAAATGGAAGGCACCCCAGGATGGTTTCATAAAGTTACATTTTTATGGGGCCTCAAAAGGAAATCTAGGGGAGTCAAGGGAGGGTATCTGTTTAAGAGATTCAAGGGGAAAAGTAATAGCAGTTTGTTCTAATAATCTTCTAAAATGTTCCAACAATTTTGCAAAGTCAAAAGCACTTTTGATAGGATTGGAGATTGCATTGAAGCTTGGCATTACAAAGTTGCATATTGAAGGTGATTTTTCGCTGATTGTTAATGCTTGCAAAGTTAAAAACTTTCAAAATTGGAGTTTAGGTTACATTCTTCAAAAAGCTTGGTCTTTGCTAGAAAATTTTTAGAATTACCAAATCACTCATGCATATCACAAAGGTAACAAGCTAGCAGATTACTTAGCAAATATGGGATGTAATAATCATGAAATTTTTCTAGCCCAAGACATTAGTCGAACCAAAGAACACCCTCAGTTGGAGTAAAGTACACACCAAGATGCCTTAAATCTTGAATAGTCTAAAGGCACAAAAGGTGCACTCTATGAAATATATACATATATACATTATGTCATCAAAAAGGGAAGTGTGGTACAGATCAGGAAATCTTAATACACAAGTGGTAGGTGGATAGTCAACTTATTGTTTAGTATTCTAAAGTTTATCATAAAGTATGCTATGGTGGATGGTCATCTTACAATTCAACACTCTAAATTTCAACACAAAATATGCCACAGTTATTTATCAAATTCCTATCTAGCGGGTGATCCCACAATACTAGTTTACAATTTTTGGCCAAATTGGACATTGAACTGAATTTTTTTAACTAAATATTCACTTTTGGGCACCTATATTGGCCAAACCGTGAGAAATTTGAAGATGACGCAAACTATTAATTTGTGACATTTTTTCTACAGATTTTAAATATTTTTTTTCAAAAAAATTCGAATTAGATTGCACTTCTTTTTCCATCTCTTTCAAAAACTAGTTTTTAATAGTAAACACCATTTTTAAAGAGTGACATCAATGACTAACACAAATTATTTTTCTATCAAGGATAAAATTCTATTTTTTCTCAAATTTAGATTTGTAACTATGATATCTAGTGCATGAAATAGGTTTCATAGCATTTCATTGAATATTTTTTTCTTAATTAAGTTTCAAAGTCAAACCTTTTACAATTTAGACATGATTCGTTGGCTAAACTATAAATTTTTTTGTATGTATCAAAATTCAATTATTTTTGTGTTGGGTCAAGGACATCAATATCTAATGCACTGATATTTTTCAAAAAAGAAAATTGATAATCTACTATTTTTCCACATGTAGAACAAAGAGTTTGACTTTCAATGAAAAACCTATTAGAGTTTGACTTTCAATGAAAAACTTATGTTTAATCAAACAATAAATAAAATACATAATAAAACCAAAACATATTAAAATTATATTCGATGGATAGCTTGTTTTGAAGACTACTATCATCTAGTTGGGTCTATGAAGTCTCCTCCATTTTCATCCTCAGCCTGAGCTTCAAAGTGAAAATTTTTGCAAAAATTTGGTACAAGAGGGGGAGAAGGGGGAAAAAGGGGGGTTTGCTTGAACCTCCCTTCGAGCGAACCCCCCATGACCTTTCAAACGAAGGGGGGTTCGCTTGAAGGTTTCTTCAAAATTTCTCTTTGTTTTATTTTTGGAAAGCATTAGAAAAATGAGAACCCTTATTTAATAAGGTTCACTCGAAGGGGTGTTCGAGCAAACCCTCTTTGGGTTTGTTTGGATCCTAAGTTCTTTCAAACCCCCCAAAATCCAAAATTTTCTTCATGGGGGCATTTTTTGCAATTTTGCTTCCTCAACAGAATTGTAAACCAGTTTTGTGGGATCACCTTGGCTTATTTGTCGAGATGCACAATATCTAGATTGAAAACTTGTGTAGCATGCAAACAAAGGTTTCTCTTTCATTGTGTGGCATCTTTGTCATTGTTTTGTTCTAACATGTGTATTTTGTAGGTACCTTCCTAATGATGATAGGACAAGGGCTCATTTTTCATTATTTTTCAGGTGATGGAGTTTTAATGCTTCTGTAGGATGGTACTTCTATGGAGGTTGATTTAGCAGCATGATGTCATATTCTCATTGATCGTCCTGACTCTACACAATCAACGAGACCTCACCCGATAGTTCTTTATCAACAAGACCTTGTTCTTAGTCCCATCAATGGTCTGACGGTCTTTATCTATTCACTGTTGTGTCTTGTCGGTAGGAAGTGGTTAGATCATAGAGACTATGTTTCTTGTCCCCCCGATAGCCTAAAGCTATGACTTGGTCGTTATCGGTTAGACTTACTCTCATCGAAGGAACTCTATCTCGAGTCTCTCCAATGGCTCAATGGAATGTGAAAGAAGCTCATCATTGGGCCTTAGCCATATCAGTGGGACTCTACCTTGAGTCTCCTCGATAGTTTGATGGGTTGTGGTGAGCATGTTGGTGACTCTAGTCAGTGTGACTTGGCTTCGTCGGTGGGACTTTATTCCAAGTATCTTCGATGACTCAATAGCTTTGGTGTTTGACCAGCAGCATTGATGTGGCATTGAGTTGGAAGTGGGGACCACCTGGAACCTATGTCGCGGGGACTCAACCTTATCGATGGGACTTTACCTCAAGCCTCCTCGATGGTCTAATAGATGTGGCAATATCACAAGATGGCTATTAGTCTTGGTGGGCTTTGTCTCAATGATAGAGCGATAATGTTATCTTGTCGGTGGAACATTGTACTATTGACGAAACCCTAATGACAATCTCAATGATAGACCGATAAGCCTATATTGGTGTGACTCAGGGATTTTGGTGGAACTCTCCACTGTGTCTCGATGATGGACTAATGACTATGGTGAGACTCGAGCTGACAAAAGGGGAGCAGTAGTTGGTGTTGACTTGGCAATGGGGGTCACATTGACTAGTGTGAACTTTATTAGTATGACATCCTCACATCGGTGAGAGTCAATTTGTTGTCTCGCCAAAATTTCAATACATAGTGAACCATTTGAGCAGTAAAGTGGACATCGATAGGATTTGTTCATATCGGTGGAAGGCGATATGTTGTCTCTTTGATGTGGCAATGGACTTGGTCTATGGTTTGTTGTGAGGTACTTGTATCAATGTGAAGAAGAGTGTTCGGTGAGACATGGTCATGGGTCTCACTGATACTTTGATGGTTGTCAGTCTTGGCAGGTATTACACTCGTCGAAGTGACTCAAATAGTTTGGTGAGAGGTTGAAGTTTGTCTCACCGATGGCTCGATATGGTTCTATGGGAACTGTCACTCTTGAGCTGTATAGAGAAGGTGTAGCCACAACAAGTATTTAAGGAGGTCTTTTTCCAAAGCTTTACCTTCTTCATAAATAGAGATTTGTGGAAATTTATGAGAATTTCAAGAAGCCTATAATGATTGATTCTTCAAGTTTTCTCTTTGTGGCCCTCAATCGATATCATTTTGAATTAGGTAGAGAGACAGTGATCAAATTCATGAATAAATTTCATGCAATTTCTTTCTTGAGATCTCACACTTTTCCTCAAGGGTCAAAATTAAGAGAGGTGGTAGCACATCACAAGGTGACAAGAGGGCAAGGTACTATACCTAATATGAATGTTGTAGTGCAAGAGGATTAGGGGGTAAACTCAGTCCAGGGTCCTTATAGGGGAATGTAATCAGTTGTTTCACTTATATATATGCTAATGTAATCCATATATGGTTATAGATTTGCATTTTTGGTTCTAGGTAGTCTAAAGAATAGTAAATTTGTAGTGGCATATAGGGAAAGGAAGATAGATAGCAGTTGTAATGGTTTTGTTGGTTATGTTCAGCTACATTATACCATATGTTGTAATTATTTATAAGTATTAATATAATCTACAGGCTTTTGTCGTTTGCTCAAAAAAAAAATTGTATTTGTCAATAGAGGGGAATATCTGGAGTCTTTAAATGATGCGTCGTCTTCAAAGAAGAAAATTGACACAATAAAATATTGATATTAATGCCTTAATAGTCAATATTCTCTTCTTTTTATATTCTGAAATAGATTTTTTTTATAGATTATAATCTGTAATCTCGTGACCACTTGTTTACAATATGATGCTTTCAATCAATTGAACCAGGCTCTGTTCTTGAAATTGATTTAGTATAAAAAAAAATTAGAGTTGTCTAAAAGTAAATAAAATAGTCAAATACCTTACTTTAGATTAAATTATGCATATGGGATGCCTTCATAAGAAGGTGTATATAAAAATCAAAATATAATTGATATAATTTTTAAAAGAAATATATAATTAAATAAATTTAAAAGAAAAAAATAATTCTTAAAATTGAAAAATAAATTTAAATAATTCTAAGTAAAATAATTATTTAAGTAAATAAAAATAGTTATTTAAACGAATCAATGTAAATAAAATGAAATAATTTTTAAACAATTTTAAAGTAAAATAAAATAACTCTTAAGTCATAATATAAATAAAAGAAATTAATTCTTAAATAATTTTGAAGTATAATAGAATAATTATGAAGAAATAAATTTATCTAAAAAATTATTTGACATCAAATTTTAAATAATTTTATGTATTTAAAGAAGTTTTGGGCAAAAGCTAGAAGCCTATATATTATACTAATATAAAAAGAGATAATTACATAGAGGCTTTAGATAAGCATATTTAATGCTAGTTGGAAGTTTACATGGTGTTTCATTTACTTCCTTTACTGCCATCTAAAAAATTACATCCAATTACAAAAAATAGGACCTTACAAGGCATAGAAGATATTCCATTGTGACACCACTGAATGGGGACGGATGATAGCACTACAAAACCAACAACTGCAAAATATCAACTAAATTTTGAGAACATTATCAAACACAATTTGCAAATTGGCCTTAAAAATGCCAATTTAAAGGGAGAGGCACACTTGAAATGATTTTGACATAGATGAAACAACTAATTATTCTCATGTCGTATTAATGAAGAAATAAATTAGCTCACCTATGATTTCCACCTATTGTTTTAAACTTATCACCAAATGATGATAAAATGTGTCTCGTACTTAAAACCTGCAACCACCCAAGCGATTGTTAGATTTAAAAAATATTCTTATTATGGTAGCCTTAGGAGATTACTAAAATCTCCACTTGAAATAACCCTTCTCATGCACCATGCTATGTCCTAGTACTACGTCACTTTGGAACTCATGATTTTTTGGCAATATACCATCTTTTTTCAGCACACGAGGGTCGGATCAAAAGAATAAGTTTGGCTTATCTTCATCGAGCTCTTTTTTAGCACATTTGATCACCAATAGCACCAAAACTAAATATGCACTCTAACTATCTACATTTCCAAATTTATCCACCCTAATTTATTGTTTTTTTTTTAAATTTTGTCCCAATCTTACGACAATTATGGCACCAAAGCTTCTCATGAAGCAATTGTTGTTAACTGAGGATATGCTTGTAACTAAGCAACATTATTTAAAATTGCCATCTCCTATAAATCACAACATTATATCATTTTATCCCACTTTCAAAACTAATAATATCCATCAAACTTTTTGGAAAATCAACACCCTTTTGACCATATGAAATTATATCCTACAATTGGTCACATCCCATAGTTGATAATAAATCCGCTAGTTTATTTCCCACTCTATAGATATGATTTATACTACAAATAAATAACTTATCCATTAAATGCCACACTTGCTGCAACACATAGTCTAGTTTTCAATTTTAAAGATGTCCTTCCTTTGCAAGCATTTATGATTATTAATGAGCTGCCTTCGATATGAATATTTTTTAATTTGCAACTCTAAGGCTATTTGAAGCCCATAAAGAAGTGCTTGTACTTTGGTGGTGTTATTTGTGCCATGAAAATTTTTAACTGATTTTGCACCAATGATATGCCCCTTACTATCTTCGATTACCATACATGCACCTAAAACATCTAGATTCCCTCTTGAAACTCCAAAATTTAACTTGAAAATACTTGAGGGAGGTGGGATCCAAGAAACCTTTGATCTATCAATTTTACCTTTCCCTAGTTGAAATTGGCTTCTTTTAAACAAGAGAATAATATATTTCCAATTCTTCATTATTGATGCATCCCAATCAGTGAAAAAAGAACCAATGTGCTTGATCTCTTGCACTCGTGCATTTGTTACCTCAAATATTGTCTTCCTTATATGCAATAAGACTTGATCAATTGATGTTGATTCCCTTCTAAAAATACACTTATTATGCTCCCACCAAATATTCCAGATAACTAAAGTTGGAATTACCCACCCAAATGACATAGAAGAGTGAGGTTTTATACAACACTGACCAACTTGCAAAGAGTTCCCAAAGAGTAGTAGGTAGGGGAAAATACCAATTAAGTTTTCCTTTGATGAAATACCCACAATTTTGTGCAAAACTTACATCCCAAGAAGAGGTGATTTTAATCTTCCTAAACTTCATCACAAAGAACACATTTGAATTGATATGAAATTCCCATCTTAGCCACTCTATCAACTATTAGAATTCTATTTTTTATGGCTAGACAAGAAAAACAACCTTCCTTAGGCAATCTTACAGAGTTCCAACAAAAGGACAAAGCCCTTTGGGATTCATGGTGTACCCCTCCACTTACAACTGCTTTATAACCCTTTTGTTGAATACTTTCTTGTTCTTGAAGGCACCCAGATAATTTTATCTCACATAGATGATCTAAATTTTTTTCTACCCCTTAGAATATCTTCCAATTTTTGTTTTTGATCAACTAGAATGTGAAATATTGAAAAATCTCTCCACGTGAATTTCCCCGTTGGTTCTAATGAGTCCTAAGAGTAATCCTTTACTTTAGCACCCCAAGAAGCGGTCAAGATTTCCTCTACCATTCTCAAATCATATAGAAAATTCAAGGATGGAAAGCCATTCCAAAAATATTTCCAGAAGGTAGCTTCCTCCCCATTATGTATTTTCCAACTTATATATGGCACAATTATTTTCCTACATGATATCAAAAAATTCCACATGGAAGACTCCTATTGTGGGTTTTCCAATATTAGTATTCTATTTGGTGAAGCCTCATCTAAATACTTACTTTGCATAATCTAACACCATTTGGCATGAGGCTTTTCGTACATGTGTCATACCAATTTAGCTCTTAATGACATATTTATGGCCACCATTTATTATGTATGCCTGCACCTCCTTTCAGCTTTTCCACACAAAGGTTTTCTATTGAGACTAAAGGAATTTTCTTAGAGTTGTCCATATTTCCCTTCCACAGGAAACCCCTTATCAATATTTCTATTTCATTTATTGCCGATTTTGGAACCTTTAACACTGCCATATAATAATTTGGTATTGAAGATAACATTGATCTTACCATCAAGATCCTACCTACAAGTGACAACCACCTTCCTTTCTATGAGGATCTTCTAAATTTGATGCACTGAATTATCTTATCCCAAAAGCTTACTCTATTTGTACCTAAGAAGAGAGGAAGACCAAGATATTTGCATGGTAGCTTTGCTAAGTTTTGAAGCCCAACACTTTTATTATTTTCCTCTTCACCACTGATTTAGTATTTAAAACATAGACTTTAGATTTTTCTGTATTGATTTTTTTCCCTGAAACTTTTGTATATTTATGCAATAAGCTTTAAATTTGTTTTGATTCAACAAGGGTTGCTTTGCCAAACAATAATTTGTCATCCACAAACAAAGAGTGCATGAATAAGATATTGGTAGTAGGAAGATATACTCCTTTCCATAAATCCTGAGAATGAACACTTTTAATGTTGGGAATAGGATGTCATTTAATTGCAATCCTAAACATTATTTCATGTATCTCCTAAGTCCTTGGAAAGTGTTCCCCAACACTAGGATTAGAAAGAGATTAAATTCGAATGAAATAAACATGTTAATTGACATTTGTAATTAATTCTAAATGATAGGAACATGTGAGGGTGTCCAAGATAAGTTCCTAATTAATAGGAGCACATGGGGTGCCCACATGGAAGGTGGAACTCACCTTGAGTTAGAAGTTAACTATTTGGGGAAAAGATAACACTTTAGTAATGCATGTAAAGATCTAGAAGTTAGGAATTGATGTTTACATGCATGAAGTTAGTTCAGTTCATTTCAATCTCGAGTTCAGTTTAGTTACATATGGTTCCAATTATCTTTAGTTGCATGTTAGTTGACAGGTTGACTTGAGTTTGTGATAGATGCGGTGACTACTTATAGTTAACATGGGATGATCAATCATGCATGATATTTGCATGAATGGTGGAGAGATATGTTTAGTTAATAGAGATTGACTTGGACCCACCTTGGGCACCCAAGTTGGCATCTTGGAGTTAACACTTTTGCATGAGAAGATATTTTATAAGGCTTAGTTAAGTGGGCCCATTCTTGGGCACCAACTTTGAAGAGCTACAAGATATCTTTGATTGAGTTATGACTTCAGTTTTGGGCCCAAATTGATGAAGGACTTGATTTGACATTGTTTTTCACTGAAGAACTCTACTTGCAAAGAATAGGCATAGGTTTTGTGAGATAATCTTTGTGCTTTGTAATTGTAAACTCTTTGGAGTTTACAAGGCTGATATTGTCTATAAATTCAACAAGTTGAAGAGAGTTTCATAGATTTTATTGCAGGTTGTGAAGAAGAATTGTTGAAGGAAAAGAAGCATCTCAAGCAAGGATTGATAAATAATTATTGTAATCTTGTTCTAAGGTTAAATAATAAAGAATTGATTTTTGGTGGTGGAGTTTTTTTCGAAAGGGATTCTCCTGTTTATATGTTAATATCACTTCTATCCTTTTGGTCTTATTCTTCTACAATCTTATGCTACAAATGGTAAAATGAATCTAAAGAGGAATCATCCACAAAGAAATTGTCATCACATCTATATTATAATAGTTTTACAAGTTCTAAAGCTACATAATTAGATCAATAACTATGAGAAAAGATAGCATATTTTTTTTTTCTTTCTATATCTTTGAAGAGAATTTCAATGTTGAAAGAATGCCAAATTTGGTATATTTGTGGGAATAGTTTTACAAGTTCTAAAGCTACATAATTAGACCAATAACTATGAGAAAAGATAGCATTTTTTTGTCTTTCCATATGCTGAAGAGAATTTCAACCTTGAAAGAATGCCAAATTTGGGTATATTTGTGGGGAATATGAGGCCAATCCCCTAAAAGATCCATATGCTAAGAGAAAGGTTTTGACCTGAAAGGTTGAAAATTCATGAATCTATTTCCAGAGTTGTTGAGCTCTACCACAAAACCAAAAGAGATGTTTGAAAGACTCCAATTGATCACAAAAAGGACAAGGGTCTCAAACCTCGAGATGATAGAGCCTAGACCCCATTGGTAAGTCTTGGAAAAGAATACACTAAGCAAAGTGGATGATCTTTAGCTCCACAACAGTCGACCAAATGTTATGGGACTTAATTAAGCTCCTAATTTCCAAAATTATGCATTCCACAACTTATTTTAAATATTTTCTAACAATGTACAAGCATAAAATGAATGATATCATTTAATACTTTGTCCTTGACACTTTAAACCCCTAAAAATAGGGCTAAGACACTTGCACCTAGGACACCTATGTCCCCTTATTTTGGCTCCAAATTCAAATATGTTGGTGTTGACATTTTTATTATTTGAAATTAAAATATTTAAAGTCAACTGTCAAAATTTATTTTTTGAGAAATTAGATCAAATTCCTATAAATACATACTTATTGCATCATTAGAACATTAAGTGAAATTATCTAGCAAGTTGAAGAATTTATGATCAAGCATTTATCAAGAGCATTATCAAGCAAGTCAAGAGAAACCATTAGAGGATTTATTGCAGCAATTCAAGATCCAACATCATGTCAAAGTGTATGTAAGTTCATGTGTTATCATTGTTTTGTGAAGGCTAACCCTTGTTGTAGGTCTCAAAAGCATTCAAGCTTTCAAGTCAATCAAGCAAGAACAAGGGTGGTGAGTTTCAACACTTTGTGATTCCATTATTCCTTCATTTTATTTATCCATTTATCATTGGCATTGACATTGTGGAAGTGGAAACACTTACACGAGGTTTGACTAAGCCCCTAAAGTGACCCAAAATTTCCTCTCTTTGTGAATGTACATATCTCAGGTTGAAGTGGATCAAAGGAAGTTTGAAGACACTTTATTTGTTGTTGCATTTGAAACCCTAGGCCTTGAAAACTCACGAAAAGTCAATTACAAAAATATCTGACACCAATCTAACAAGTGTGCAGATAGGAAATAGAAGTGCAATTCCAACATCAGAGGACTATGAAAATGGGTCTTAAAATACCTAGCAAGATAGTGGCACCCCCATCACCAACATCCCAACAAATTTGGATGAAATTTATACCATAGGTTTACAATGTCCTCCCCTTTTTATTTCTACTGTCCGATTTCCTCCATGACATCTTAGATTTTTTGTATTTGTATCAAAACACTAATTTGCATCATTAGGTCAATTGAATCAATGCATTTCAAATCCTTGGGACATTTTCAACTTTGTTCAAGGGTAGGTTGACTCACCATTTAGGTTGTAATTCAATCCTAAACCTTTTCCAAATCCATCAAACCCCCACTACCATTCAAGTCTCTAATGAATGAAACATTTAGGAAAAGCACCTAAACCCTAGGGTCAAATCTTGAGGTTTACTTTTTTTCTTTGTTTCATTTTGGTGAACCCGACAAGTTAGCATTATATACCTTTTGAAATCTGAAGCATTGCATCCTAGATCTAGGTTTTGTATTGCATTATTTAGCAATGTTTATTTAGGTGTCCATTTTTGCATCATAAAAAGCATACAAATTCAAAAAATTGCATATCATATTGCATCATAGGTTGCAATAAGGTTAATTTAAGTCATTATAGCTCAAATCTACACTCAAATTATATTCATAAATCTGCATAAGGTCATTTAAAATATGAAAACAAAATAAAAAGTATCATTCGCATACATTTAGGTATCTTGCATATAGTTAAAAAGTGAAACATTGCACTCTTTTCCTCCAAAATTCATAGCTACATCATCATTTTCAGATTTAGCATATTAGTTGCATTTAATTTTTGCATCCTAGATTTGGAAATTGCATTTACAATTGTCATTTATTTTTCAAGCATTTTCAACATTTTCGCACATACTTGTATTTTAGATTACATTGTCATAAATTGGGCAAATTTTGGAAAAATACTCACTATTTGACCAGATTGCACACAAACTTAAGATCCTTAAACAATATAGTACACATTGAAACTTTGAATTTTTCAAATACCTATGCAATACATAGGCGCCCTAGGTGCCCTTGTCCAGGCATTTTGACCTAAAATTTTATGTGTGAATTCCTATGTTTGTCCTATGTTCAGATCTAGTGTCTATTTTTCAAGTTTATTTGTACAAATGCCTAATTTTGATTATTTGGTCCATAAGGCAAGTAGCAACATGTTTCTTTTTCAAAGATGTGGTTTTCATAGGATAACACATGGCTTGTATGATTGTAATATTCCTACTTATGAACACAATCTAAGGAAGCAAAATGAAATCATTGATATGCATGTTAGTCATTCTCCTAAAATCTCTCCTAATTGCACGAGAGTATCTTGGCACAAGAGAATGAAATCATTGACACATTTCTTAATATAACTTTTCCTAATCTTCATTCATCTCCCAATATCTCTCCCACTTGTGAGAACATTTTGGTGCAAGAAGATAAAATCATGGACACTCATGACAATCATAGTTGTTCTTCTCCCAATACCCCACCTTCTTATGAAGAAGGTATCTTGGTGTTGGAGGATCCAATCACTGAGTGTCATGAGAATCCTATTTATTTCTCTTCCCTACCTCTCCTACTTGGGAATATATTGTTGTAAAAGAGGATGCAATCATAGAAAATCATGACAATCGTATTTTTCCTTCTCCCGATACCTCTCCTACTTGTGACAAAGGTATCTTGGTGTTAGAAGATCTTATCATTGAGAGTCATGAGAATCTTGTTTTTCCCTCTCCAATACTTCTCCCACTTGGGAATATATTATCACAGAATAAGATGACATCATTGATACATTCCTATCAAAATATAGTAAGATGGCTTGCTTAGATAAAGATGTTAAGGTCACCTTAGATTCCCCCTCGATAGAAGATCATCAACAAGAAGTCAAACCCATTGAGGTTATGAATGCACAAGTGACTATTAGGTCCATCTTGATTATTGGACCTCCTCAAACTCATGTTGGACCTCCTAAGAGTCCTCTAACTATTGGACCTCTTATGCCACCTCTCATTATAGGACCTCATAAACCTCCAAGTTCTATCCTAAATTTTGCAAAACAACTTACTAATAATCATGTGTTGCAGCAACCAAGTTATTATACTGTTGCTCACACATATAACACTAGTATGAATGGTGGATCTAGACTTGTACAAACATGGACAATAAACATAATATTAGTCAATTATTTAAATCAAAACCATCATTCCCCATGCAATTAATTCAAATGTCAAGAACAAAGAAGAAAGCAAATAAACCAAATGAAATCTATCTAATCTTGCTCAAAACAATCAAACCCTCAATCTCATGGGGGAATTGGTGCTATTTTGATGTGGAAAATAGCCCTTTCCCAATTCCTTGCAAGCTTGATGATGATCAATGGTGCTCCTTGATGAAATTTGCAATAACCTAGCTATGGTGGATGAAGAACTATGAAAACCTTGATGAACTTGGATGAATTTGCTCAAAACCTATGGATAATGACTTTGCATAAAGTTGTGGATCCCAAATTAGTAAAAGAGTCCTCCATTTATAGGATGAAGGATGGAAGAATGAGAAAAAAGGATGAATGTGGAACTAAACATAAGCCAATGGCATTGTGCCACTTGTCAACATGCTAGTGGAAGGAGGTGGAGCACATTTTGATGAATATGCAAATAAATGCTATTAGGTGGAGATTTGAAATTTGAAAGTTGGCTTGTGGAGAAAGATATGGAAAAGGAGTTATTGCCACTTGGCTCAAGAAAAAAGACTTGTAAAAGTCATAAATGCCAAGTTGGAGGATAAGACCTTTAGGAGAATTCAAATTTGAAGAATATTCCAACTTGATGCCCTTTTTGAATGAAATAGAAGAATTTATAAATCAATTTAATTGATTTACTTGTGCAAGTTGTAAAATCTAGAGGATTTGAGGGATTAGTGTTAGGATTAATCATGATTTGATTAACTTAGATGAAGATTAGTTGATTTGACATTTTGACTTAGATTTTTGGATTTAAATAAATCAAAATGAGAGGAATAGTGAATATTAGCTTTAATTAAATAGAGTTGAATTTATTTAATTAAAGGGGATGGTGTTAGATTTAAATCAAATAAATGTTAGTTTATTTAATTTAAAGGAGATGACTTTAGAACTTAATTAAATAAAATGAATTATTTAATTAAAAGAGGGACATTAGGATTAATTAAACAAAATGATTTATTTAATTAATAGAAGATAATGATTTAATTAAATAAAATTGATTTATTTAATTAAAAGATGAAATATAATGAATTTAATCAAATAAATATTATTCCATTAAATGGTTAGCAAAGGAGATGATTCAGGATGAATTGGTGTTAGTAAATCAAGATTAGGTGCACAAGATCAATCTGTATAATTTACGTGTCTACAACTAGAAACAATAAGCAACCAAAACAAACACAAACTTCTATCCCATTTCCTCAACCATACCTCCCACCCACATCTAACATTTCCCAACGTAGTGGTAAAGAATTTGATTTTGTTGAGCAATTTCGTAACACTCCTGCTAAAATATCCTTGTGGGATTTGATTCAAATATCACCTACTTACCATGGCATGCTTCAAAAGGCTTTGCAAAATTTTGTTATCCCTCCTAGGACACAACTAAATGATGTAGAAATTTTGATTGAAAATATGAATTCACCTAACTTGGACATTATCTTTCATCAAAATGAATTTCCCACTTTGGAAATGCAAAAAAAAATGATGCTTTGATGATAGTGGCTATTATTAATAGGTTTGGGATTAGACGTACCCTTATTGACAATGGTTTAGGGATTAATATTTGTAGTGTAAATATTTTGGATAAAATTGGAATGGACATAACTTTAATTCAACCCGTTGATTTATCTATCAAAGGTTTTGATAATGTGGGAAGAGAACCGCTTGCTGTGATAACATTACTTGTCAAAGTTGGTAAGGTTGTGTTACAAAATCCCATCCATGTTATGCCCCATAATCTTTCATATAATCTTCTCTTGGGTAGACCTTGGATCCATGAGATGAAAAGAGTGCCTTCAATGTTGCATCATTCAATGAAGTACATATATAACAATAAGGTTTACATGATAAGAGTTGATCCAAAGTCTGAATTATTTACAAACTGAAATAGGAATGATGAATCCTCTTAGCACATTGACAGCGGCTACAAAAGTGGAACCTTTACAAGTTGAGGATAAAGATAAGTGCCTTTCAAATGTGACAAAGTTGTTGGATGATGATTGGGGATCATTAGATTTTACACCTACTGTTGATGCCAAATATTGGAAAGGTAACAACCTTTATGGGAAACTCAGTTAATTGGGTACCAATTGCACTAAACTAAGTGACCTCCAGGTTTTTAAAGAAGTTGGCTTCTTCTGTATTTGGGGTTTTTGAATGGGAAAATGAAGGAGATATAAAAAATAACAATCTAACTAAGGTGATGCACCAAGGTATAGATATAGGCACAGTAAATCTATCTTTTGGGATGCGATTTAAGGGCTCGATTAACAATCTGCTAAGTCCCAAAATAACAAAAATCAAAGATGAAAACCTGAACAATTTATTCAATGACATAAAATAATTACCATATTCATTTATTGAAAAGAAGAGTCAGAGACATGGTCTAAACTATCAAACTTAAATTTAGAATTATAGAAGTTCTGCAAATAAACAACTCAAGACAATAATGACATAGTATAATATTTTATCAAATAGCCTAAGAAAATAGAAAGGTTGAACAATGGCATAGTCTAAGAGTCTTATACAATAATCTAAAAGAAATACAAAAATCTTGGTGTCTTTCCCCTAATTTTTTTGTATATTCCAAACTCATTTTCGGAAGGAAGAAGCAATATATATAGATAAAAATCCCACCACCTAGCAGGCTAGAAATAGAAAGGATCTTGTGCCACGAGCAATGATGCCTGCAACAATGATTTCCCTCTATCGTTACAACATAAAAGATTCAGGCCATGAAACACAGTCGTTCCTGAAATAGATGCATCCCCTCTAAATGATGGCAGTGGTCCCAACAAACTCTTGTGCAAACATGTGTCATTCACCCATGAAAGCAGTTAGAACACGTAGCAATCTGGTGGGGCACAATGCTTGCTTTCTCCTTCCATTTGATGAAGTCCCTGCAAATGAGACACATGGCAACAGGTTGGGGGCCACTCATAGATTCCTCCTCCTTGCGATAAAAAATTGCATAGTGAAGACATGTGGAAGCATTCTTTACTATCAGTGCTAACTGTGGGGTCCACCCAAAAATTGAATGCGGATAGACATATGTGGCACATGGACGAGGCCCGATTGAAAAGTGAAGGGAAGCAGCCTTGAAGTGCCCACGGTGATGACATGTGGAAGCATGGTAGAAGCTGGTAGGAGAGTGAAGGAAGGATTCTTTGTGAGGAGTGTCTGGTGGACACATGGCGACAATGGATGAAGTTCTACAAAAAGGGGCCCGATGATGTTCAAACAAATGAGGCGTGGGCCGGTACTTAGAAAAAACAAAAACCACCTCGAGGGAGCTCGAGGAATTTAATATTCACATCTGTTGGCAACTACCAGGGGCATTTCACTTGCGAAACGAGGAACCCAAAAAATTTGTGGCTTGCAAACTAGAGTCCTATCCATTAGGTAATGCAATCAAAGCTTAGAGAGAGTGGCCTGTAGGGGCAGCCAATTGACCTTGGATGGTGTTGATACATCACCCAGATTCTCTTGCACTCCGCTCAGATTGATCATTTATTTGCAAGGCAATGTTGTGGATTTACCGGCCCCAGACTCAAGTTGGAAGAGCAGGCACACTATCAGGTGAGTGATGCCCTCAATATCTTCTACAATAGGGGGTTGTCTAAAGCCCTAGAAAGCAAATGTTTCCTACTACTTCTCTTCTATCTTTGTTGCAATTTTATCTGCAATAGCCACGGAGTCATCATAAAGAAATGGGGAGGGTAAGCCCATCCAGGTTAGCTAGGAGAACCTAGCCCACATATTATTCATGGTTAGGTCTAGTGTGGTAGTGCACTCACTAGCATGGAGGATGGCCACGTGGCAGTGGATGAACTTGTTCATTGTTTTGGCAGCGGCCTTCCTATCCCTGATTCCTGCGTTTGCTAAGTCCTCATCCGAGACCATGTATAACTTATCCAACAATTTTTTTGCCTCAGGAACCTTCTTCGTGATGATTTGTGGGAACCGTTCAATTGCTCCACAAACCTCCCTACCTAAACTTGTCACCTCCACCATAAATTGGAGTGTCGACTGAAGGGTTAGGCAGAAGGCCTTAACCTTTTCCCAGTATAAGATATATAATTGTTGAGCCACTGAAAGGAGATCCGATTGGGCAGTAGGGGGTTGGAGAAGAATCTTGAAAAGAATAATCTCTCCATCTCTTGATCTGACATCATGTGTCAGTTCTGCAACCTTTTTGTTTGTAGCCAAAAGTTGCTCCGACAAATTCTTCCATTCGGTGAGCCATTTTTCTTCAGCCCAATTTTTGTTAGCCGATTTTGTTTCAAAGGAAGACTTCATCTCCTAGAATTCATTCTCCAATTGGGCCTTTCGGTCCTCAAATTCTATGTCCTACTACATTTTTCTCTCTTATTGAGCGCATTGATGGTCAAACTCCTCATTTTTTCATTGCATCTCCTGGTCCACTCGAACCATCTAGTCCTAAAATTCTTTGTTTTTCTGTCGTAGCTCGGCGACTAGGCTAGAATCATTGGATTGGAACTTTGCAAGCTCCTCCTAGAGCCTAGCCTACTCTATCTGTGCTTTCTTTGATAAGTGCACAAAATTCTACATCCCTCACCTTGTCCTTCGCTAGTAGGACCTTGACTCTCTCCTTGAAAATTTTTAGCTCTTCTTCTCTCTTCTTTAGCTGTGACCGGACTTGAGGAAGTCGATAGTCACCACTCGTTGTGTCTCTTCCATGAGCTCAAATTTGTCTTGTGGTTGAGATATGATCAGCTCAAGTTCCATGGTATACATGTAATCATTGAGTTGCATTTCCCCTGTGGTTTGATGATGGTCGGATACATAGTTGCGAAATGCAGTGATTGTTGAGCCTCATTGAAAATAGTTTGTACCTTTGGCTCGACCGACCTCTTAGCTTCCTTGGCATTTTTCTTATGGATCTTGATAGCCCGCACTTCTATTGTTTTATCGCCCTTCGCCATAAATTGTGCTAGCTATTGAACTAGCCTTCCTGTGAAAGGTGCACTGAGAGGAAGGGTGAAAAGGAATGAGAGGGTAATGGTCTTAGAGGTTTTCTTAATTGGAAGATTGATTGTCTACAGGGAGAATGGAGGAACATGCCAAAACCTAGTTTGTGAACCAGCGGGAGGACTCATGGGAAGTAGTGGTGGTAGTGGAGTCATAGAGGATTTCATCTATTGTGCGGACTGGGTAGGAGCCAATACAATAGTAGCAATAGGGGTGTCGATGGCAGCTGTGGATGTGAAGGGTGAAGAGATAAAGGATGCAGACTAGGTGGGGATGAAAGGTGGAAAGGTCCATGGAGGAGTCAAGGTAAATGGTCGTTCCTACGAAAATTGGGAGAAACTTCCTGTGACCATTGCAACAGAAGTGCAAAAAAAAGGACTGACACTTGAAGTGAGGGGCGTCATACAAATAGTAGGAGAAACTAAATATTGTGAAACAAGAGAAGAGGGAGAAAAAGTTACCTGTTGTTCAGATGATTGTGGTCCTTGGCTTACCATGGCCTCTTGTCTTGTTGTGGGCTCTTGCGAACTCTCTCTAGAAATTGCTTTTGTGTGTTGTTGTTTGATGAGCGGTGAATCATCCACCTCCATTGCCTCTGATTGTTGTTGTGAGGTTTTCTTGGTTCTTTTTGCAGTCCAGGTGCGATTCATTGAGGCCCTTGCACTTGATATGTTCACCTACACATTTAAAGAGACCTTGATAGGCTACTTCGTCGCTTTCTCTTTCGGTTATGTTGGGGTCGTCTATGCTTCTACTTCCTTCTCCTTTCCCTTGTCAGTATATGTTTTGGCCTCCTCTGAGTCGACATTTTCATCATCATTTGCATCAGAATTAGTGTGTGCTTTGTTCCACAATTTATCAAATCTTTCATCCGTCTCCACACTCTGATAAGGGGCATCAAGGAATTGGATTTCTTATCGGCAGATCCAAAAATCCCTAATTCTTTCCTCACCCCATTTTTCTTTTCTTGAGAACTCATTGCGAAGATTGGCTCTGATGTGAAGCTTCTCATTATACTTTGCTGAAAGGAAGTAGAAATTAAGCCATGGCGGCCTACTATCCTCAGTTGGAATATGGGCTAGATCGACTGACAACCATCTTGGTCCTTTAGGGGGACTCATCACTTCTCCCTAGTAAAGGTCGGGGGCTATGTCCATACTAACCCATAAGTGAGCCGGCTTCACCTCTAACTAACATGTGTCTTCTTCTTGGCCATTACCACCGATTTAAAGCTTGAAAGTAGGTGAAAAATCCTTTCTTCTTGGCTAGTCCTTCGCAAAAAGTATAGTCAATAATTGATACTTGCCAAAATATTTTGAGGGCCAACACCCTATTTGTGAGACATGTCAGAAACCGAAATGGTTCCCTAGTGAAGCCACACATTTGAATGAATGTGAAATCTTCTTTGAGAAACTAGTCACATTTTGGAGTGAAATTTTGCATATACTCCGTCTGGTCCAAGGTGAGCTGGTAAAGACCGCCATCCTCACTCAAATCTTGCAGAATCAGAGTCAAGAAATAATCTAAAAAATGCATAGTAAACATAAGTAGAGGAGAGGAGAGGAGTCCATATAGAAATTGGCCTTCTTCTTCCCTTCTCATCAAATATAGCCAACCTCACATGTTTTTTGAAGAAATCGTGGTTTTGATGCAAAAACATATGGGCGAGGAAAGAAGGAAACCCTAAACCTGTGTGTTTCATATGCATATTTTCCTTAACATGTTCCTTGGGCCTTTGGGCCTTTGGTTTTTCTTCATAAAAATACAAAGCCAATTTTTTGGTTCTCCATGTTTTCTCCCCTTTGGATTGAATGAAACTTTTGGTATGCAGAGTAGGCGTAAGACATCTTCAAAGACATAGGTGGTTGGTATTGCACGCATGGAATCAAACAAGCTTTGTGTTGCCTCTCCTTGTGCCTCTATTTGAGAACTTTATGCTATTTTCCTTTTGTTGTAGATCTCTGTTATGCTCAATTTTTTTACAATTCGCTTCGGCTCTATCTGCACTCAACACTCTTGCTCTAGGTAGCGTGCTCAAATTTTTTTCATAATGTTAGCTTCTTGCATGCAACACTGAGCTATTTCTTTCTTCGGTAGCCAACAACGCTCGCCTTTTAGCATTAAATTTAGCATGTACTATTAGTTTGTTGCTTATGTGAAATGAATTCCTTTCCATTTTGAAATGACAAGAATTCATAATGACATTTGGTAACAATGTCCTACGGCATGATTTTCTTGGAAATTGAGTTGGTGATTGAAGGCAGCCTAAGCTTTCGTATGCTTTGGCAATTAATATCGCAAAAGGAATGATTAAGCCCAAATATGCAATAAGTACTTGAAAAGATTTAAGTTATGCCTTAGAGTTTGGAAAATGCTTGCAACATGACACCTCAACATTTGGCCTTGTATACTACCACTAATGACTGCCACCAATTTATGATAATTAATTAGCTCTTATTAATCCTGCATGCAACAAATCGTACGTAGCAAATGCAACTAGGTGGGAAATTTGAGTAAGCTCTAGTGGGATTTTCAAGTTAGTACTCAATTAGCATCATGCTTATGACACACAAATTACCTTGCATATCCTAGCTATTTCTATAAATAGGTGCTTAGGAAATAGCAAAATATCACTTAGCAATTTGGGAAGAATTGGTAATAGGCAGTTAGGAAGAATTTGGCAATTAGCAGTTGCATAGAGCTAGACTTAGACAATTGCATAGAGATTAGTATCATACAGTTGCATAGAGCTTGCTACCATGAATACCCCTATTAGGCTAGTTTGTAACAAGTCTCAGATGACATACCTAGGTGAAATCTCGAATAGGCAACTAAAAAGAATGACCAAGAACAAGCATTCACTAGCTATCATAGCCATGAAGTGGGTTATGGGGAGGGACTGTATTGAGTATGAGTATAAATATTGGGTCAAT